>JAJTUV010004074.1:0-40758 GCA_021653895.1 Mastomys natalensis | reverse complement strand
TTAACCTCTCCCTGAGTCCCAGTTGTAACTCTGGGGTGTGGGGTGGTGGGCAAGGTGTCTAACCCTCTGCTCTGGATGCAGTTGGTCCCTCTAGGATGTCTCAGGATCTGTGTTTCCACAGGAGCAGACCAGCTAAGGGTCTGCCCCAGGCAAAGGGAACAGATTCTGGTGCTAGTATTTATTAAAAGGCCTTCCAGGCTATGTTAAATGACAGTGATCAGTGTGAGAGAGCCCATATGGCAAGACACAAAACAAGAGAGTTGATTCTTTTTTTAAAATATTTCACTGTGAAAGTAGTTTTTATTCTTTCTTTTCTTACTTTACACTTTTTTTGACTTTCTTCTTTTATTGAATATTTTCTTTATTTACATTTCAAATGTTATCCCCTTTCCAGGTCTCCCCTCTGGAAACTCCATAACACATCTCTCCTCCCCCTGCCTCTATGAGGGTGCTCCCCACCCATCCACCCACTCCCACCTTCCAGCCCTGGTATTCACCTACAATGGAACTTTGAGCCCCCTTCCATTCCTCCTCCCCCTGCTTCTATAAGGTTGTTCCACCACCCACCCTTGGGGCATTGAATCATCACAGGACCAAGGACCTCTCTCCCCATTGATGCCCAACAAACCATCCTATGCTATATATGCAGTTGGAGTCACAGCTTGCCCCATGTGTACTCCTTGGATGGTAGTTTAGTCTCTGGGAGCTCTGGTTTGTTGATATTGTTGTTCTTCCTATGTGGTTGAAACCCCTTCAGCTCCTTCAGTCCTTTCCCTAACTCCTCCATTGGAGACATGGTGCTCAGTCCAGTGGTTGGCAGCAAGCATCTACTTATGTTTGTCAGGCTCTGACAGAGCCTCTCAAGAGACAGCTATATCAGGGTTCTCTCAGCAAGCACTTCTTGGAATTTGCAATGGTGTCTAGGTTCGATGACTGTATATGGAATGGATCCCCAGGTGGAGCAGTCTCTGTATGGCCTTTCCTTCAGTCTCTGTGCCACATTTTGTCTCCATATTTCCTCCCATGAGTATTTTGTTCCCCCTTCTAAGGAGGACTGAAGCATCTACACTTTGGTCTTCCTTCTTCTTGAGCTTTATATTGTCTGTGAGTTGTATCTTGGGTATTCCAAACTTTTGGGCTAATATCTACTTATCAGTGAAAGCATACCATGTGTGTTCTTTTGTGATTGAGTTACCTCACTCAGGATGATATTTTCTACTTCTCTCCATTTGCCCAAGAATTTCATGAAGTCATTGTTTTTAATAGCTTATTAGTACTCCATTGTTTAAATGTACCACATTTTCTGTACCCATTCCTTTGTTGAATGACATCTGGGTTCTTTCCAGCTTCTAGCTATTATAAATAAGGCTACTATGAACATAGTGTAGTATGTGTTCTTGTCATGTGTTGAAGCATCTTTTGGGTATATGCCCAGGAATGGTATAGCTGGGTACTCAGGTAGTACAAAGTCAAAATATCACTATTTGCAGAATGATATGATAGTATAAGTGACCACAAAACTTCCACGAGAGAACTGCTAAGACTGATAAACAACTTCAGCAAAGTGGCTGGCTATAAAATTAATTCAAACAAATAAGTAGCCTTCCTCTACTCAAAGGATAAACAGGCTGAGAAGGAAATTAGGGAAATGATACTCTTCACAATACTAACAAATAATATAAAATAACTTGGTGTGACTTTAACCAAACAAGCAAAAGATCTGTATGACAAGAACTTCAAATCTCAGAAGAAAGAAATCAAAGAGGATCACAGAAGATGGAAAGATCTCCCATGTTCATAGATTGGCAGGATTAATATATTACAAACTTTGCATATGTTTTAACTTTGCATAGTGAGATGATGAATTTAAAGAAAGCTGCTCTGCTGATCTTTGATGCTGCAGATAATGCTGATAAAATTACTCATGGCCTTAGGTCAGTAGTTCCATTTTGGTCAAGCCTCAAGAATGGCATATATAGCTTGATCATGTTAGCCCTTTTTGTCCTGGGAATAGTTTTATTCCTGCTCATCTTGTTAAAGCATGTCTCTAACAACATCAACATATTGGCAGCCAAATTACATTACTTGAAACTGAATATGGACCCCTAGACAGAATTACTAATTTAACAGGCTGACAAACCAAGGATGGGTAAGATTCTGCACAGAGCATTACCAATTTAAGACAGAAGTGCATTGCTTTTGATAATGCATATTCCATGATGGGTAAGGAAGGTATTCTTGTCAGAACTACCTAAAACAGGCTCAGTCTAGTTTATGCAATAAAAAGGGAGGATTTGGAGAGCTTTTGGGTCTTCCTGGCAGGAATCTGACACTGGCCAAAAACAAGAAAATTGACTGCAGGCAGGAATCTGACATTAGACTAGAACAAAGAAGAAACTTCAGGCAGGAATCTAAATCTTAGGCTAGAACAAAGAAGTAATTTCAGGCAAGAATCTAATTCTTAAACTAGAACAAAGAAGTAGGCTTCAGGCATGAAAATGATTTTGGGCTAGGACAGGGAAGTAGGCTCAGATATTTTGGTCATCCTGATAAGCCTTTAGAAATAGTGATCATGGGAGTGATCACAGGACTTTGTTTATTGTCTTGCTTGTTCCTTGACTGTTTGCATCTATTGCATTGCTAAGTCCTCAACATAGAACTGACCTTAATACTCGCATGTAATTTAAATGGCATAAAAGAAAAGAAGGAGGGAGGAGGAGGGATGGGATGGGATAGGGAGTTAATGGGGAGGAAAGGGGATAACATCTGAAATTTAAATAAATAAAATATAGAATAAAAATGCGATACAGAGCTAAACAAAGAATTCTCATCTAAGTAATACTGAATGGCTGAGAAGCACATAAAGAAATGTTCAGCATTCTTAGTCATCAGGGAAATGCAAATCAAACAACCCTGAGATTCCACCTCACACCAGTCAGAATGGCTAAGATCAAAATCTCAGGTGACAGCAGATGCTGGCAAGGATGTGAAGAAAAAGGAACACTCCTCCATTGTTGGTGAGATTGCAAGCTGGTACAATCACTCTGAAAATCAGTCGGGTGGTTCCTCAGAAGGTAATTCTTCATAAGTACTCATTCTACTAGAGATGATTTGGAGGTCAAGGCCCTATGAGGACTAAATAAATGTGCTCCAGAGAGCAGCATTTCCATTGATTTTTACTTGTCACTAGACTCCAACTCTTAATAATTCTACAGTGAGAACTAAGCTTTTGAGCTATAAACACTTTAAAGTCACCCTCAAGTTGTGGTCTGGCAATAACTTATAAAGCAATACTCAATATATTTTCTAATTGTGGTTCAAGAGTTCATGAGAATTCGTAAGCATTTTCCCTGGATGTGAAGAACCATTAAAATACTTAAGGCATCATTTTCTTGTTTACTCATGGAGAATGTAATGACAAAAGTCCACCAATCTTTGATTTTATTTTCAGTCTTAAAATGTTCAGCCTAGTCAGTATAACATCTTAACGAGCCAAAATTTATTTTAACAAATTGTAACATCAAGTAGAACTTTCCTGTCTTTCTTCATTTGTCATTATCCTTATCAAGAACATGGTTCAAATTTCCCTCTTACCATACTGTTAAGAAAGAAGATATTGCTTCATTATCAAATGAAAAATGAAATCAGAAATAAGATATATATATTCCAAATGATGTAAGGCTTTTATGTAAATTATCACTGACAGATCCTGGAAAATCTTAGTTTAAATAACAAGTACAATTCTTACTTTTACTGATTATTTATGTCATATTTGTACCTACCATATTCAGAGTGACAATGACCTAAAAGAGAATATTATTATTTTTAAATCATTTATTCTATATTGTTCATAATTATTATTTTATATATAAAGAGGCAGTGTTTGTCACAGTTACTTATGTGAAATTAGAGCTGAAAACCCATTTGAGTTTAGGTTATGAATTCTAGGTTTACATTAGTTCTTTGAAGTGTCCATTGTGAATGAGCTTAGAAAATGATTACCCAAAGTTTTCATTGTGGTCTTTGAACTAAAGCAAACTAGAACACCCCAGATGAAATCATTTCCTTGGCCTCTTAGTATACTTTTTACCACTTTATTTTTTTTTATCTCAAGCAAGTTTTGAAGACAAAATTCCTCATCTTCAAGAAAAGTTACAGAGGATATAAAATCTTTCCTCAAAAAAAGCCCTGCTCCCTTCCCTTTATTCCTTGAAGACTCTCATTTCGGATGCATATACCACAAATTGAGAAGCAATGATGAATGAATAACTAGATGAAAGCCACATTTTCTGAGTGGTTTTAAGCAATTCATTTGTCTATTTATTGTTCCAAACTACCAACATAGACAAGGTTATCAATCTGGATTTGGCTATTGGCTGAGATTTTCTTTTTTTCTTCTTTTTTCCTGTCAAATGTTGGTATAAAGATATATTCATCTTGACCCATGAATAACTGGTTTTTGTTTTGCTTGTTTTTAGACAGGGCTTCTCTATATTGCCTGGATCTCACTATATAGATTAACCTGGCTTTTAACTCAGAGATCTGGTCACCTCTGCCTCTGGAGTACTGAAATTAAAGATGTGCACTGCCATAAGTGGCTCTCTTTCTTGTGTGTGTGTGTGTGTGTTGTGTGTGTCTGTGTGTCTCTGTGTATGTGTGTGTGTGTGTGTGTGCATGTGTGTGTGTAGAAAAGATAGAAGTGCTGCCAAGTCTATATTGCCATCCTGAATACTGCTTAACTCATGAAAGTCTATAAAAAGGTTTTGTTTTATAGACATTTAAAATTTGTTGAACTGTCAGTATTCTTTATAGAACGCACAATAATGAGTTACGTGGAGATAAAATATAAATTCAAAATATGATAACAAAGATCCTATTTAGAAATACTTTACATAGACTTAATACCCCTGAATAGGGGAATGCTAGGGTGGTGGGGTGGGAATGGTCATGTGGATGGGGAAGCACCCCCATGGAGGCAGGGGGAGGGGTGTAATGGGAGGTTCTTGGAGAGAAAACTGAGAAGGAGGATAACATTTGAAATTTAACAAAATAACCAATAAAAAAAATTTAAAAATAGAAATACTTTATACAACATTTTTTTTTTATCTTGCTTGTTGATCCTTCATTTTAATGTATGACTTAATAGGAAGAAAGGTCTCAATTAGGATGAACATTTGCCCACTTTGTCCAGAACATATCAGTACTAATGACTGATACCAGCTTTATTTTCTGTGCAATAGGTAAATGTTCAATTTATAACCTCTGTCCTATATTGTTTCTTTTCTGAATATTAATCTGATATCACTTCCATTTGGTCAAAATAGTGTCATTAATTTCCTAAAAATTGCTCAGTCGGGTCAAGGATACAGTCATTACATGTAGGAAGCTGAATTCTCTCTTAGGTTTAGAAGCATCCAAACCCCAGTATCTGTCTTTATTTCCTATCTGCAAAACTTTTCTGGGTTATTATCTGAATTGCTTTTTTACTTCCTATTCCCAAGCATGATTTCTACTTGTAAAGAGATCAGAGTTAAATAAGATTCTTTAAGGCACATTGTTTTTGTGTCATCTCACATCTTGTTTGACACATTTCAATTTTTTTTTTTTTTTTAAAAAACTTACATCTTTCCTCCATCTCAAACTTCAGTGTATCCAACTGATAAAAGGAGATCCTTATTGATTTTTAAAACATAAAAACAGCAGAATAAATGGATTTACTTTAAACTGTTCACTTTAACAGTAACATGTTAGAGTAGATGTGATGAGCAGCTTGATGTGAATTTTGGAAAATTAAAAGGTATAATCTTTTTGAGTGGAGCTCTGATCTCCATTCATCAGCCCACCTTACTGAGCTCCATGTTTGTCTGTTCAAATTGGGGAGCAGAGGAGACATTAGGGGAAAAAAATCAATAGCTGTTACAGACCACAAAGCACTTGGCTCCTTATTTACAGCAAAGTGAAAAATCTACTGAAGGAATAGAAGAGGGTTGCAAGATATGTTTCAGTTTGATATAAACCCCTAGAAAATACCTGAGAAAACTATTAAATAGGTTAGTATGAAATATGCATTTACTGGCAATGTCTAGGAAAAGTCCATAGATTGGGACTGGATTGACAAGAATGGTCCCAACCCTTAAAGAACTAATGAGTTCCTGGGAGATTAGTCACACTACATTGAGGAAACTTGTAATGAAATTAGCATCCTTTGTACTCAGGGTGCATGTAGCTAAGCCTTTAAGTCATACCCATCAGAGAAATAAATAGAAGAGGAAAGATGTAAAACCACATTAAAAAAGAAGTCACTAAACCAATGGAAAAATAAAAGTGAATAAAAGGTGTTGTTTTTTTTTTGTTGTTTTTTTTTTTTTTGTTTGTTTTTGTTTTTTTTTTTTTTTTTTTTTAAACTGAGGTCTATATCTGATGTACTTTAATAGAATTTTACCCTAAAGCTTCATGCTTACTATTTTTTTCCTACTAACAAGATAATCACCTTGACCCTATCCCAAACTCTTGAGATCCAAAAATGAGTGAAATCGACCTGGGAATCTCCATTATTATTAGACGCTTGTTGGGAGACAAGGAAATGTCACTGTTCTTAATTCCTGAACCCTAGCACAAGAGCTTTTCTCTTTGGTAGTGTAAGACTTTTGGGTCTAAATGTAGGATTTTGCGGCTTCAAGAATCCCACTGTCCCAGGACACATGCAAGGATGGTCACATTCCTTAGTCAGAATACACTTGCTGGATTAACATTCAGAGGAGGAAGGGAGAGGCTGGGGAGGGGAACCCACCTGCAAGTAAGGAGGGCCCAGAGCACATAGACACATTCCAGGAATCAGGAAGCTGGGCCCTTAATGTAATAAACCTGGGCAAAAGGAAGACACTCCTTGTCATAATCTGAGTTACCTAGGGACCGAACCCTGAAAGGTCAGACTTTGTGGTTTGCCCTCGTGAACTGTACTATACCCATAAGTACAGTACCCAACTCTTTTTCGGGACTCTTGCCTGCATGCGAGAGAGTCCTAGTGCACTAGTTTCATTAAACCGAACCTCATGTGATTTCAGAGAGTCCTGTCCATGTGCATTTCTGTGGGAGAGTGTCCCCTGGGTTTGGATCTTACAGTCCAACAGTAGAGTAGCAAGTCTCAAATTTTAGCTTGCAAAAGGGCACCTAAATTACGTAGAACTGGACAGATACCTCAGTGGCTAAGAAAACCAACGTTTTCCAGCACTGATATGGTGGCCCAAAACCATCAGAAAATCATAATTCCTTCTTGACTTGCTCAGACACTGCATGATCATAGTGCACAAATATACATACAAGCAAAAATACCCCATACATACAAAAGGAAAAAGAAATCTAAATCGGAAGCACTGATTTTAATCTTTCAGATTAAAATATGTTTTGGCTAACCAGTCCTTCTAAGTTTAGGGAGCATTGAGAATGGTAAGGTACCTTCAGAATTTAACTGTGGTCAGGAGCTGCTGCATTTTTTCTTTTAACCTGAGAATTTCTAATCTTTATATTGAGAGACTTTTTAATATTTGTATTGACAAGCATGGTAAGAAATTTTGATGAATGTGGTTCTTTCTTGTGAGGCACTTTTAGAAGTATTGATTTAGTTAGTATTGATTGCATTTGAAAAGAAATACCCTACTTTTACTCAAAAGGATTTCAGAGTTTCATTTAATTCCAGATTATAAACCACTGAATTTACTCTTGGTTGTTTTATTGGTCTTTGCCATTCTGACTGGGGTAAGATAAAATCTCAAAGTTGTTTTGATTAACATTTCCATAATTGCTAGCGATAATGAATATTTTTTGAGATATTGATTAGTCATTTTTTCTTTTTTATTGGTTATTTTATTTATTTATATTTCAAATGTTATCCCCTTTCCCAGTTTCCCCTCAACAAAGCCCCATCCCATCACCCCTCCCCCTGTTCTATGAGAGTGCTTCTCCACCCACTCACCCACTCCCACCTCACCACATGAGCATTCCACTATACTGGGGCATCAAGCCTTCACAGGACCAAGGGCCTCCCCTCCCATTGATGCCAGATAAGGCCATCCTATGCTATATATGCAGCTGGGGCTATGGGTCCCTCCATGTGTACTCTTTGTTTGGTGATTTAGTCCCTGGGTACTTGGGGGGGTGCTGTCTGGTTGGTTGATATTGTTGTTCTTCCTATGGGGTTATAAACCCCTTCAGCTCCTTCAGTCCTTCCTCTAACTCTTCCATTGTGGTCCCCATGATCAGTCCAGTGGTTGGCTGCAAGCATCCTCCTCTGTATTTTTCAGGCTCTGGCAGATCCTCTCAGGAGACAGCTATAATAGACTCCTATCAGCAAGCAGTTCTTGGCATCTGCAATAGTGTCTGTGTTTGGTGTCTATATATGGGATGGATCCTCAGGTAGAGCAGTCTCTGAATGGCCTTTTCTTCCTTCAGGCTCTACTCCAGTCTTTGACCTTGTATTTCCTTTTGACAAGAACAATTCTGAGATAAAATATTAGAGTTTGATGGGTGGCCCCATCCCTCAACCAGGGGCCATGCTTAACCTCTGGATATGGTCTGTACAGGTTCTCTCTCCTCTTTTTTGGGTATTTCAGCTAAAGTCATCCTTATAGGGTCATAGGAGCATCTTGCTTTCCTGGCTTCTGGGACTTTCTGGTGGCTATTTCCGCATTCCCGATTTCCCCATCCCCCATTGCTGTACATCTCTGTTCAATTTCCTGACCCTCTATACCTCTCCCCCATTTCCTCCGATACCTGAACCTGCTCTCCTTTTTTTCTCTCTTCCTCCTCCTCTCTTCGTTCCAAGTCCTTCCAACCCTCTACCTCCCATGATTTTTTGTTCACCTTTCTAAGTAGGACTGAAGCATCCACACTTTGGTATTCCTTCTTTTTGAGCTACATATGATCTGTGAGTTGTATCTTGGGTATTCTGAGCTTTTTTCCTAATATCCACTTATCAGTGAGTACATACCATGTGTGTTCTTTTGTGACTGGGTTATCTGACACAGGATGATATTTCTAGTTCCATCTATTTGCCGGTGAATTTCACAAAATCATTTTTTAATAGCTGAGTATTATTCCATTGTGTAAATGTATCACATTTTCTGTATGCATTCATCTGTTGCAGGACATCTTGGTTGATGGAAAGATCTCCCATATTCATAGGATTAATATAGTAAAAATGCCATCTTGCCAAAAGCAATGTACAGATTCAATGCAATCCCCATCAAAATTCCAACTCAATTCTTCATAGAGTTAGAAAGAAAAATTCTCAAATTCATTTGGAATAACAAAAAAACCAGGAGAGCAGAAACTATTCTCAACAATAAAAGAACTTCTAGGGGAATCACCATTCCTGTCCTCAAGCTATTCTACAGAGCAATAGTGATTAAAACTGCATGGTATTCATATAGAGATAGGCAGGAAGATCAATGGAATAGAATTGAGGACCCAGAAAGTAACCCACACACCTATGGTCACTTGATCTTTGACAAAGGAGCTGAAACCATCCAGTGGATAATAGACAGCATTTTCAACAAATGGTGCTGGTTCAACTGGCAGCATGTAGAAGAATGCAAATTGTTCCATTCTTATCTCCTTGTACAAATCTCAAGTCCAAGTAGATCAAGGACCTCCACATCAAACCAGATACACTGAATCTAATAGAAGGGAAAATGGGGAAGACCCTCAAATACTTGGGCAAAGGGGAAAAGTTCCTGAATGGAACACCAATGGTTTATACTCTAAGATCAAGAATTGACAAATGAGACTTCATAAAATTGCAAAGTTACTTTAAGGCAAAGGACATTATCAGTAGGACAAACAGCAAACAACAGATTGGGAAAAGATCTTTACCAATCCCACATCTGATAGAGAGCTAATATCCAATATTTACAAAGAACTCAAGAAATTAGACTCCAGACAACCAAATAACTCTATTTAAAAATGGGGTATAGAGTTTAACAAAGAATTCTCAACTGAGGAAACTTGAATGGCCGAGAAGCACCTAAAGAAATGTTCAGCATCCTTAGTCATCAGAGAAATGCAAATCCTTGACTCTTCTGATGGTACAGAGACAGGCAAGGACATCAATGGAATAGAATTGAAGTCCCAGAAATGAGCCTACATAACTTTGGTCACTTGATCTTTGACAAAGGAGCTAAAACCATCCAGTGGAACAAGGACAGCATTTTCAAAAAAATGATGCTGATTCAACTGGAGGTCAGCATGTAGAAGGATGCAAATTGATCCACTCTTATCTCCTTGTACAAAGCTCAAGTCCAAATGGATCAAGGACCTTCACATAAAACCAGATACACTGAAACTAATAGAAGAGAAAATGGGGAAAAGCCTCGAACACATGCACACAGGAGAAAATTTCCTGAACAGAACACCAACAGATCAGGCTCTGAGATCAACTATTGCCAAATGGAACTTCATGAAATTGCAAAGCTTCTGTAAGGCAAAGGACATTATCAGTAGGACAAAATAGCAACCAACAGATTGGGAAAAGCTCTTTACCAATACTACATCTGGTAGAGAGTTAATATCTAATATATACAAAGAAATCAAGAAGTTAGACCCCAGAGAGCCAAATAACCCTATTATAAATGTGATATAGAGCTAAACAAAGAATTCTCATCTGAGGAATCTCAAATGGCCAAGAAGCACCTAAAGAAATATTTAATATCCTTAGTCATCAGAGAAATGCAAATCAAAACGACCCATCTCATACTAATCAGAATGGTTTAAGATAAAAAAATTCAAGTAACAGTAGATGCTGGCGAGGATGTGGAGAAAGAGGAACACTCCTCCATTGCTGGTGGGATTGCAAGCTTACACAACCACTCTGGAAATCAGTCTGGTGGATCCTCAGAAAAATTAGACATAGTACTACCTGTGGACACAGCTATACCACTCCTGGACATATAACCCAAAGATGCTCCAACATATAACAAGGACATCTGCTCCACTATTATGTATATAGCAGCCTTATTTATAATAGTCTGAAGTTGGAAAGAACCCAGATGTTCCAATTTTATTTCTTATTTTGAGAATACTATGTCTAAGTTCTAACCCCATCTTCTCTCTTTTTTTTTTTTTTTTTTACCTTTGATGAGTTTTATTAGGGTTATATAGGAACACTGGTGAGGAGTTACAGGAGCAGAAATTACTCAAAAGCAATTGTGTCATCAAATTCCACCACATCACATTCAAGAGCTCACAAATGCAGGGAACATGGAGCACACTGCACAGCCTGCTGGCAGCTCAGCAGGATGGACAGACTGTCCTTTCCAAGGGACTTAGTTCATCTAAATTATTCCAAGTAGCTGGGCTAGTTTTTTATTCTTCTTGGCAGCTGTTCTGGTGTAAGACTTTTTTTTTGCAGCTGGCTTTCCTGAGAGTCTTCTTTGCAGCTTGATTTGTATGGGAGCAACTCTCAGCTTATTGACTTGGAAGAAAGGGCCTAGACAATCTGGTAGAATCATAACTTGAAGTTATTTTGAATTTTTTTACTTTTCTGTTGGAGCAGAGTTCCTGCTGGATGGAATGCTTCAATGTCAGAGGAGACTGTTAACATAAAAAGTACAAAACTGGGAGAAGGATTTTCTGAGTTGTCTTATCTAAATGTGCTTTAGAAAGGATGGACAAAACTTAAGTTACTAATCTAAAGTTACTATGCAAAAAGCACAAGACTATTCTAATTCGGAGAGAGCTTTCCTTTTGTATAACCATGCAATGCCACTAATTGATGGATTGAAATCAATTATTGTAATGATAAATGCCAAAGTTATTGATCTGTGTTTTCATTTAAGATATATTCTCTAGATTCTTAGTGTTTTAAAATATTTGAATGAAATATAAAGTATATCTATTGGTCATAATCCTCAGTAGGGTATCATTTAAAAAAAAAAACTGTTGCTAGTTGTTTTAAAAGTGCATACAAATGATTTTAACAACTATTATTTGCAATATCTTCAAACTGGAGGCTGTCATAAGTCCCTCAGTAATGAAACATTTAAAATTAAGTATATAAAAATATGTTACATAGGCATCATGTATAGTTGATCATCTGTAAATAAACATAAAATTAGCATACAGTAAAATGAACCATTCAATAAACCCCCAATTATGATTGTTGAAAAAGAAAATCCAAATGCCCCCAAACAGCTTATGCTCCACAATATACCATGTTCTTGAAAAGAAACCACAACAGTAATGCAAAACGGATAATGAAATGATAACCTCAAAAAGGAGTGTGAACATGAGAGTTCAATTGTTGTGATTGTAAAACCAGGACCAGGCAGAAGAAATCTCCTTTCAAATCATTGGTAAGGATAGTCTAAATGACTCCCCAAGCGATACAGTTTATTGACAGAGCTATTGGTTTCATCTCATGTCTTTACGATGAGCCCACATTGTGAAGATACAACAAATTATTGACAGATGACTCAGAAGATTCGAGCTAAATCTATCCTGAAAACTACTGTGGTCTAGGTTCAATGGTTACTGACCATATTATGCAAATTTCCAAAGGAAGGAAGCAATTATGCAGTTCCAACCAACTACAGTATGTATGGACTATGTCAGTTAACAGTATGACAAGATATGCATAAAGGTGTAAGAAGTGGCACTAACTCATCAGTGGCTACTCACAACTGTTTAACTCGACTTAACTCCAATCCAAGGAGGGAAATCATACCTGGTACTAGAATCCTAGCTAGCTTCCTGAAGTGAGAGAGGTTATGGACCTGTTAAAGCTTATCTACTTCTACTACTTTGCTAGATTATCATAATTCCTTATGAGTTATAAATCTTATCTTTCTATCCACAGATATGTGTAGTGTTGTGCTAGTAAGCATTTTTGAACCCCAAAAGACCACCACGGAGATGTTTCTGATGTAATCGCATTAGTGTCTCTTTATTACAAGTTGTCTGGCTTGGGCACGCCTCCAACTTAACCCTGACACAGCAGGGTGGGAAAGCACAGCCACCTCAATCCCTCAGCAGGATAAGGATTTATAGGGAATGAGAGTAAGTGAGGGGGTGGTCCAGTCTGGCAAGTATCTAATAGAATGACTATTGTAAGCCAACAGGTTGGTGTTCTAAAGCAAGAAGGTGAACCATCACAAACCATCTGAAAGATCTGAAACAATCAGACTAGTCTTTGATAAACTGTTACCAGGAAGTAGCTAGGGAGTAACTCTGGAGTATGGGCCAAGGACAAGCCATGGAGTCCTTCCCTGGTATTTCCTTGCAGCTTGGGTTCAGCTGCAGGTCAAGTTTTCAGGCGTTTTCTTTCTTTCGTTTTTTTTTTTCTTCTTTCCTTTTATGATAGAGGCCAGTCTCACCATGGAGTAGGTTTGGCCTCTCAGTAGAAAGCCACACTGAAAACACTATAGTTATCTATGAGATACTGTCTTACAGCCATCAGAATGATGAAGATCAGGCCAAATGTTTTGATGGATCTTTTGTTTGTTTGACTCTGAGTTTTTCCTTTTTAGTTCTTTATATATTCTGGATATTAATCCTATGTCACATGTATAGCTGGCAAAAATCCTCTCAAATTCTCTGGGCTTCCTCTTTACAATTGTTTTGTTGGTGGTGTGTTTTGTTGTTGTTGTTGTTGTTGTTGTTTTTAATTTGTTGTTGTTGTTGGTTTTTCATTTGTTTGTTTTAACCTGTGCAGAAACTTTTAGGTTTAATTATGTTCCACTCGTTAATTTTTAGCCTTAATTCTAAACAAATAGTTTCCTACTCATAAAGACCATTTATTTTATAATTTTAATTTTAATACATTTGTATAATGTAGGGTACTGCCTTCCAGCAGATGCGAGTTTCAGGTTTCACATTTAGGACTTTGATCTATTTGGTGTTAGTTGTTATGGAAGGTGATAGATACATGTCTAATTTCCTTCTTTTGTATGTGGATATCAAGTTTTCTCAGATGTTTCTGGTCTTCAGGATAATTTTTTCAGAATCTTTATGTGATTAAATGGCTAACATCACATGTATCAGTGCTTGGGTCTTTGGTTTGGGCCTAGTGTATTCATACTGTTTTTATTACTATGGATCTGTAAAATATATTTTGAGATCTATAATGGTGATTAACCCCTAGCACTGTTCTTTTTTGCTCAGGAATATTTTGGCAATCTTTTGTGGTTCTACATGAATCTTAGAATTTGTTGTATCTATTTCTGCGAAGAATAGATGGGCATTTTGATTGGGATTCTATTGAATCTAGAAATGGCTTTTGATAAAATGATCATTTTCAAAATATTAAATGACCAATCCATAAGCAAGGACATCTGTCTATTTTCTAGTGTCTTTATCTTTTTCTTCAAAGTTTTTAAAGCTTTCATTGTAAAGGTCCTTCACTTCTTTGCTTAGATGTAATTCCTAGATATTTTATTCTCCTTGAGATTGTTGTAAATAAGACTATGTCTGTTATCTCTTTCTCTATAGGTTTTTGGTACATAGAAAACTATTTCTGCACATTGGTTGCTGTATCTTGCCAAATTGCTGCATTTTCTTTTGTGTTTATCTAGATATTTTCTGGTAGAATTTTTAAATCTCTTAGGTATATTATCATGCCATATACCCATAGAGGGATAGTTTGATTTTTTTCTTTTCCTATTCCTATCCCTTTAATTTCCTATCTTGCTTTATTTCTATAGCACTTTGAGCCCAACACCTAAAAGGAATGGTGATGGTAGGCAGTCTTGCATCATTACTGACGGCAGTTGAATTGCTTCAGTATTTTCTCTATTTAGGATGATGTTGACAATGATTTTTCATATATATTTTTTATCATGTTGGGATAGTTCAATTAGTCTTACTCTCTCTAGGAACTGTATTATGGAAATACGTTGGATTTATCAAAAGCTTTTTCTGTATCTATTGAAATAATGTGACTTTTGTTTTTAAGTATATTTACGTAGTTTATTACGTTTATTGACTGACATATGTTGGACTATCCCTGGATCTAAAAGATAAAGCAAACATGGTTATGACTGATAATTTTTTTGGTATATGTCTGTTCTCCTTGCAAGCATTTTATTGACCATTTTTGAATCTGTTCAGCAGGGATTTTGGCCTGTAGTTTTGTTTTGTTTCCTTTCCTTTCTTTCTTTCTTCCTCCCTTCTTCAATCCCCCCCGCATTGTCCCCCCTCTTCCTCTCCCTCTCCCTCTCTCTCTTCCTCCCCTCCCCCGAGTCTTAATGTGGTTTTGGTGTTAAAGTGATACTGGATTCATAGAAAAACTTTGAAAGTGTTCCTTCTGTTTCTATTCTTATAAAATAACTTAAGGAAGATTTGGAAGTTGTATGTAGATCTTTAAAAGTCTGATTTAATTTTGCTTTGAATACATCTAATCCTCCCCTATTTGGTTGGAAGGCTATGTATTACTATTTCAATCTCCTCATTTTTTCTGGTTATGCTTAGGTTATTGATCTTTTTTTTTTTTTTTTTTTTTTTTTTTGGTTTTTCGAGACAGGGTTTCTCTGTGTACCCCTGGCTGTCCTGGAACTCACTCTGTAGACCAGGCTGGCCTCGAACTCAGAAATCCACCTGCCTCTGCCTCCCAAGTGCTGGGATTAAAGGCGTGCGCCACCACCGCCTGACTGTTATTGATCTATTCTTGGTTTTAATGTTGGTGGTTTGGCTGACTTAGAAAGTAATCCATTTATTTTAGGTTATCAAATTTAATGGAGTGCCAGATTTTCAAGTATTCCCTTATGTATTCTGAATGACTTTGGTGCTGGTTGTAATGTTTTCCCACTCTTTTCTGATTGATTGTATTAAATTGTGTCTTCACTTTTTTCAGTTAGTTGGGCCAAGGGTCTGTTGATTTTATTTATCTTTACAAAGAACCAGCTCTTGGTTTTATTGATTCTTTGTGTTGATTTCTTTGTTTTTATCTCATTAATTTCTGCTCTGATTTATTTCATGCTTTCAACTGGGTTTGAAGATTTTTTTTATTCTTATTTTTTCAACTTTTTGAGTGCATTATTAAGTAATTTATTTGTGCTCTTTCTAATTCTTTATGTTGACACTTAGAGCTATACATTTCCTTGTAGGTCTGTTTTCAGTGTGTCCCAGAGGATTTATTGTGCTGTGTTTTCATCTTTCTTTCTTTCTTTCTTTCTTTCTTTCTTTCTTTCTTTCTTTCTTTCATTTCAGGAAATTTTCAGGATTTTTTTAGTTCTTTCTTGGTTTCTTCTTTGACCCATTTATTATTCAATAGCTAGTTGATAGATATTTACTTACTGTCAATTTTAATTTTTTTCAATATAGTTAGATAGGACACATAGAGTTATTTCAATCTCTCTTAATGTATTATTGTTTTATATCCCAGGATATCTTCTATTTTATAGTATCTTCCATGTGCTGCTGGGAAGGACATGTACTCACTGGTATTGGAGTGAATTATTCTATACAATTCTCCTAAATCCATTTGATGCATGATGTTATTTAATTCTAATAGTTCTCTTTACTTATTTTTTGTTCAGATGACCTATCTATTGGAAAAAATGGGATATTTAAATGACTGTTAATTGGTTAATATTAATTTCTGTAATTAAATCAAGCAGTATATAAATATATATTTTATAATAATTATCTATTCTTCATTAACTTTTCCCTTGGTTAGAAAAAATGTGTATTGTTTAGTTCTTTTGGTTAGTTTTAACTTTAAATTTATGTTGTTAGATATTAGGATAGAGATACCTGCTTGCTTTCTGGTCTCTTTTTATTGGAGTACTTTTGTTCACTGTTCTACTCTAACGTGGTGACTAACTTTAAGTCTAAGATGTTTTTCTTCTAGATTTTGTTTTTTAATCCATTTAGTCACATTGTATCTTTCAACTGAAACTGAGGTCATTCATATTTAAAGTTATTGTTGAAGAGTAGTGTGTATGTGTGTGTGTGTGTGTGTGTGTGTGTGTATTTGGTAATTGTGTTTACTTTTGGTAGTGTTGTTTGTTTCTCCTTGGTACTTTGTGGTTTAATAATTATGTCCTTACATTTCTTTCTATAATTTTGACATAAATTTCTTGATATAATTTCTTTCTATAAATTCTTGATATAATTTATATATATATAAATTTAGGTTGGGTTTGCTGGATATAATTTTTTTAGGCTGTTTATGTCATAGGAAGGTTTTTTTTTTCTCTTTCAATACGGCAAATAGTACCACTGGATATATTATTCTAGGTTCACTGTATATTATTCTTTGTTCACTGTTACAGTCTTTTAGGTCTGGGAATGCATTGTTCTAAGCTCTTCAGGGATTCCAAGTCTCCAATGATAAATCAACTGTTTTTCTGATGGGTTTTCCTTAAAATGTGATTTGTGGGATTTTTGTTTGTTTATTTTTTTGTTCATCTTTGTTTTTGTTTTCTCTTTCAGTTTCAATCAACATTCTTTGTTCTGTGTGTTTAATGCTTTATCTAGATATATTGTGGGGATTTTCTTTTCCGCTGTCATCTCTTTGGTGTCCTGTGTGCTTTTTGTATCTGTTATACATATACTTTTCATAGTTTGGGCAAGTTTTATTCTATAATCTTGTTAAAGATCTGATTAGTGTCATTAACTTTTATACTTCTCTCTCATCTGTGCTTATAATTGAAAGATTTTGTTGTTTTATGATACCTTCCCCATTTTCTTTAAGTTTCTTTCCAGTGTACACATGGATATGGGACATGGGTTACATTTGAGGGTTGGTGAGGGTCTGTGGAGAAGAGCATCAAACATACTTACAGGTTAAACCTTGGGAGAAAGATGTGCTGGATCTTGTTAGATGGAGATATTAAATGTAGCTCCCAGATGCTTTTGATGGCCTAATAGATAAAAGGTTATAATTTACTACCATACCATAACATGGGAATCTCAGAGTATAAAGTAAAACAATTTTGTGACTTTCTCTGTTGTCCCATCCATGACATTAAATTGTGTTACTCTTTATAACTCTGCTTGGATTCTGTATCCACCAATTTACCCTGAATGTCCACATGTTCTTTTGTTTAGAGGCAACCTGAAGTAACATATTTTGGAACAATTATGACATTTGTAGAAGATTTGGTAAAAGTTTTCACATGTTTTATATTTTAAATCACACAATGAAGTGGAGTGATTGTATTAACTTTCTGTCTTCTGTAATAACAATTAGAGGTTCAGCAAATA
Organism: Mastomys natalensis; assembly: GCA_021653895.1. Classification (NCBI taxonomy): domain Eukaryota; kingdom Metazoa; phylum Chordata; class Mammalia; order Rodentia; family Muridae; genus Mastomys; species Mastomys natalensis. Next base: position 22,560 of record JAJTUV010004074.1, on the reverse strand, counting down.
TAAAAAAGTTTCCAAGACAACCTTGCCAGTAAGTGTCAAAGCAAGCACAAAATACTTATTCCAACTCATATGATTTTTTTTCTCACAACAGTGTTATTATCAGAAGAGAGGATAAAAAAATCCATTATTTTGAGCAAGAGGCTTGGACAGAATGTACTGGAATCTTGTTCATACAGGCATTTGTTGATAGTCTCTCAAGTGAGTTAATTCAAAGCAATGTTTCTCAAGCTGTGATTCTGTAAGCATCAGTAGCATAAAAGAGAAAAGCAACATTACCCCTGGATCTTATTAGAAATGTAGCGTCAGTCTTTCTCCAGGCCTTATGAATTGCTGAGTATTCTGTTGATTGAGTTTTACAGAGGATTAAACAAATTATCTAAATGCTATAGACTTAATAATTCTCTCCTTTCTTTTTATCCAGTTGTAACAGGGCCTCAGACCTTAGTAGGCCCAAGACTTTAGTGTAACTGACTCCATGGATGAAATACCATTCAGTCTATAAAACTTAGCATATAGACAGAACTACCTGCCAAAACTGAAACACAGACTTAATTCATATATTTCTGAGAAAGTCTCACAATGTACTAACCTTGCCTTTTGGGTTTTATAGTTCTGCTTCTGGCTGTTCTTGACAATTGAAGCATGTCAACTCAGGACATGGGATTTTGTGCTTAAAGACTTGCCTTGAGAAAGGCTTGGGACCACACTGGGATTCCAATCATCCTTCAGCTAAGCGGGGCTCACATGGATTTAGAGACTGAAACAACAAGCACAAGGTCCTCATTAGGTTCTCTGTGTATGTTTTAGCTATTAGCTTGGTGTTCTTGTGAATCTTATAACAGTGGGAGTGGATATATCTCTGATTATTTTCCCTGCGTCTGAGACTCTTCCTTCTATTGGATTACCTTGTCCAACCTCAGTATAAGGGCTTTTACTTTGTCTTACTATATCTTGTTTTGTCCTGTTGACTCGTCTTTTTTCTGAAAAGAAAAATGGAGTGGGGGTAGATCAGGGGAAGAAGGGGTATTGTGGGAGTTAGGAGGAGTGACTGGAGGTGAAATTGTGGCTGAACTGTGTTATATGAGAGAAGAATATATTTTCAGTAAAAAATAAAAGATGTTTGAAGAGAGATGATGCTGTTCTGTGAGACTGCTGAGAACTTCAGCTTCAGTTCTCATGGCTAAGAAATAAAAGCAACCTAGTGCAAAACACACACACACACACACACACACACCTTGAGAGAGAGACAAAAATCTAAATTTTTACTTCCTGATGGCATCTGAGACTAGTTCTAATCCTTTAGTTAGAACTAAACTTTCTAAATCTTAAACTGCTATTTAAAACCAACAATTCCAGCAAATCAATTGATACATTCCAATAATGTTAAAAAAAAAAAAAAAAAGAAAAAGAAAAAGAAAAAGAAAAAACATTGGGTAAGTTTTAAAGCAGACAACATCCTTGTCAAAAAATAGACCCTGACATTAACTCTAGAAGAGAGCTACTGAACAGGTGTAAGTCAGAGGTGCTTGTCAAATGGAAGCTGTAGCATATTTCTAGTCCAGATTCTAGTATGTCTATAAATGGAAAACTTGAGAGTACTCTCTGGGTTTGGATGAACTAATAGCAGATCATAAAACAACATCCAAGAGTTGTTTGCTCTTCAGGGACTCTGATTTGCAGGGCACATTTGTGTGTTTTTCAGTTATCCACTCATTTCAGTAATAGTTACAATAAGCCTGATAGCACCAATCAAAAGCTCCTGTACTTACAAAACACCTGGATCATCATTTTGTATATCTAAAGGATTTAAAAAAAAAATCCGAAATATCATGTTCCTGAACAGCAATGAAAGCCCACTGGCTGTTTACTATCGTTACTTTTTAATAATTGTTCAAATCTAGCTCCCCTGAGAATAATAACCTAGGATGTTTATGAAACTCAGACAGGATCCCAACCATTGTTCACTGTTTCCAAGGCTGAAGAAGAGTCATTTAATTAGCAAGTTCTTTATGGTAGTATAGGCCTTTCTATTTTGTTTATCTTCACAAAAATTAAAGCTGTACACTCTTTCATTTCCAAGTTTCTGTATTGCAGTACAATTTGTACAACTTCCTGAACTTGATGTCACTGTTCACAGAATTAAGGTCTCAGTCTTTCACAAAACATTTCCTATTTCATAAACAGTATATGTCAGGATATCAGGAGCCATTCTTTTGCTGACCAACTAGCTGTAATTTTAAGAATTCTTCTGACCTCACAGTTTTAGAAATTGACTAGAATCAACAGTTAATTTCATTCAAAAGATGTAGGGAAAGGCTTGAAAGGGTTTTGAATTGCAGAGCTTCCATACATTTTCTGTGGAGTTGAGCAATATCTCATTTCCTACACAGTAGTGTGTTTGTTAATCAGGAAATTCTTCTGCCCTCATTGTCTAGACATTTTATTTGAGTTCCATACCTGAGCATGATTGGATAAATCATTGACCATGTAATTGAGCTCAACCTACAATCCTCTCCCTTCCCTAAAGGTCCCGAGTTCTGAAGTTTTAAACCCTACCAACATGGCCAGTCTCTATCCTGACATTAGCTAGGTACAAACCAGAAGCATCTCAGTATAATAAAGAACCAAATTTTCTCTCATAACATTCAATAGAATTTTATCTTTATACCTAAAGGTATGGGGTAAATAAAACAAATGCTCTTGCTATTATGTTTTTAAAAGTGTGTGCATTAATATTACAGGGTATAACTGGGCTCAAGTCAAACAGCTTTAAGTTGAGGAGGATGCATTCCTTTTTAGAGCTGGAGATCTTAACTCATATTATCATTTGGCAAACTATCTTTGTGAATATAAGGTTCCATTTGATGTTCTCCTTTCTCCTTCCTGTGTCTTCCATCTCTTACAGTATCTTCTAATTTTTTCATAAGATGTGGACTACTGGATCAGTTGTTCCAAACTTGAAAGTTGGTAAACACATTTGGAAATATAGATGATAAAAGAAATCATCATCACTTTATTGAAAAAACTTCTTCCAAACACAAAATGGTTTTATAGCTTTAAATGGAAATGATTCTCTATTTAAGTGAATGTTACTCATTTTAGAAGCAGAGGAAGAAGCTCTTATGAAGATTAACTAATCTATTTATTTATTTATTTATTTATTTATTTATTTATTTATTTGAGACAAGGTTTCTTTGGGTAGCCCTGGATGTTCTGGAAATCTCTCTGTAAGTCAGGCTGGATTTGAACTCAGATATTCTCTTGCTTCAGCCTCTTACGTGATAGAATTAAAGGTGTGTGTGCTACTACTACCACTTGGCAAGGAGATTTTTATCTTAATGCAAGTCAAACAAAAGGAGTAGTAAGCTAATTCTAGAGACTGATGCATGTCAAAAAAGAAAATCAAGGAGATACTTTGAAAAAATAAGGAAATAGGGCAAGGTAATATAAATTAGGTAAGTAATAAAAGATTTGTTGGAATAGTTCGTTTATCAAAAACTGAGTAGAAATGAAAGAAATGTAAGAGTGATGCATGAGAAATAATGGAGTGAAGCATCTCTTCAAAACCCTCAGCTAACATACATATTGTAGGGCAAGAACAAATATCTTCTGTCTAAAGTGGTAGGGAATGACAATAGGAGACAGTCAGAGATCAGATTTTATAACAGTAGAATGTTTTGGATTTTATTCAAATTAGGATAAGAACCCATTGAAGAGTTCTAATCCGATGCATATATTTTAAAGAATACACCAGCACTTGATGTTTAATCCTACCTTTAATCCTTTAACACCTTTAATCCCAGAACCTCAGAGGCAATGGCAAAGCAGTTTATGAGTTCAAGACTGGCATGGCAAGTTGTAGGCAAGCTAGGGCTACACAGTAAGACTCTGTCAGATGGAGAAAAAGAGAATAGTATCTGTTGTACAGTGGGGCTAATAGAATCAGGGCCACTAAGTGAGAAACTATCATATAAATTCAGGCAAGATAATATGATGACTTGGGTTAAATTTTGGTTGACAAGATAGAGAGAGTGCCCTGGTTAATGCAATACAATATATTGATTTACTGAATAGGAACAATGTCTATGGTTTCTTTTAGAGTAGAAAATCAACTCTTTTTTTTTTTTTTTTTTTTTTTTTGGTTTTCAAGACAGGGTTTCTCTGTATAGCCCTGGCTGTCCTGGAACTCACTCTGTAGACCAGGCTGGCCTCGAACTCAGAAATCCACCTGCCTCTGTCTCCCAAGTGCTGGGATTAAAGGCGTGTGCCACCACTGCCTGGCGAAAATCAATTCTTTATGATGACAAAGACGAAAGTTTTAATTGTCATGTATGATGCACATATGTTTATACTGCTTCTGTTCATCATTTGCATTATAAGGTGCTCTATATTTGATTGTCATATTGACTAATAAAAACACTTAGAAAGTGTATCTTCAGTAGCTTGTAATATTTTTGGGTTTATATATTAAAAGAATTTTCAGACAGATTAGTTTAAGGTTTATATTTTTTAAATATATGTGCTGTGTGTGTGTGTGTGTGTTTGTATGTGTGTGTGTGTGTATGTGTGTGTTTGTGTGTCTATATATGAGTATGTGTATATGAGTGCAGGTGCTCTGAGAAGCCAAAAAAAGATGTTGGATTCTATAAAACTGGAGTAACAGGTGAGTGTGAGCTGTTAGATGTGGGTGATGGGCAACAAACTTGGGTCCTCTGCAAGGGCAGAACACAATTTTTACTGCTGAACTATCTTTACTCTACTTCCCTAGGGAGGTTCCTGCTATGTACCTCATACTGCCCTTGAGCTCTCCGTCTTCTTGCATCAACTTCCTATACGATGGAATTGCAAATGTATATCATGAAACCTAATATCTATATATTAAATTAAAAAATATCAGAAATAAAATTTTATTTCTTTCTCTTTCAATATTCTTGCCTATATCTAATTTACTATTTATTTTAAGAATTTCATACAAACTATATTTACATTTTCCCCCACACATATTTTACCCATCCAACTTCTCCAAAGACCTCCCCATTTCCACTTCTTCACACTTAATGATTACTGGTACATTTATACATAAATACAACCTTTGAATCCATTGAGCAAAATTCATTTTCTACACTTAAGTCTCAAGGATCATCATCGAAAAGGGAACAAACAGATTTTTCAGAGTGAGGATTGGATAGTGTCTTCTATATATGACGGGAAATTTCACCCATGAAATCTTGACAATATGGTATATCTAAATAACACTCGCACAAAGACAACACTAATTCATATCCTAACATGGATGTGGTACATCTTTTCTTTTTTTATTTTTATTGAATATTTTATTTACATTTTAGATGTTATCCCCTTACCCCATTCACCACACCCTGCCCAGGAATCCCCTATACCATCCCGCCTCCTTCTGCTTCTATGAGGATGTGCCACCACCTACCCACCACTCCCACCTCCCCACCCTGGAATTCCCCCACAAACAGTGTCCAGCCTTCATGGGATAAAGGATCTCCTCTCCCACCTATGCCCGACAGAGTCATCCTCTCTTACATATACGGCTGGAGCCATGGATCCCTCCCTAAGTGCTCCCAGATTGGTGGTTTAGACCCTGGGAGCTCTGGTTGGTTGGTATCATTGCTTTCCTCATGGGGCCACAAACCCTTTCAGCTCCTTCACTCTAACTTCTCCATTGGGAACCCCTTGACCTTTGGTGACTGCACATGGATGGATACCCAGGTGGAATGGTCTCCAGATGGCCCCTCCTTCAATTTATGTCCCACACTTTGCAACCATATTTGCTCCCTTGAGTATTTCCTCAATACTCCTTCTAAGAAGGACCAAGGCACCCCCACTTGTACACATCGTAACACGCATCGTATACATATTTATGTATATACACACACATTATATACATTTTGTGTTACTATGCAAACAATGTAAAACCAAGTAAACAGCTAAAGATAAATGACTTTTACCTGCATGGGCATTTATACTGCTTTTAAAAAGCCAATATACATGGATCAATGGTGAAGTCTTTGTCTAGCATTTGGGACGTTCTTGGTTGAATCCTTGGTATCTAAAACAAACAAACAAAAAACAGAAAACACTGGAATCCAGATACAGACTTCTGCTCTCTCATTTTTCTATTCCTCATTTCCTTTTGAAGTCTTCAAGACCTTGACTCTTGATATATTTTAGAAAGATATTTGTACTATAGGCAACATTACTCACACAGATAAGGATGTGTGGCATTCTCAACTGGAGACTTGCAGTGACAACTGGTACATCTCCACATTTCTATCCTGATGTCATATACAAAGCTACCTGCAGCACTCAATCTATATCAACTTTTGGCCAAGTTGATATAAACTAGAGCTTCCTGTGAATAGAGAGCCTCAGTTAATGAATATTTGTTCCAGGTTTGTCTGTGGGCATGTCTGTGAAACATTTTTGATTAATATTTTATAGAAAAAGAACTAGCCTACTGTGGGTAGTGCCACTCCTGTGCAAGTGATCCTAAGCTGTATAAGAAAGATAGTTGAATGTGATCTTAGAACAAGACAGTAAGTAGAATTCCCCTGTGGTCTGTTTCTGTTCCTGTCTCCCTCAGTGACATACTATAATCTCAAAGTTGACAACAAACAAACAAAAAAACCAAAAACGTTCCCCTCCACATTGCTTTATGTCAATGTTTTATCACAGCAAAAATAAGGAAACTAGAACAGAAATTGATACCCAGAATAGGTGTTGCTTCAATGGACCTGGCCATGTGGATATTATGCCTTGAACTGTTTTGAGAAAAGGACATGTTTCTTAGAGGTTTAGGCTGGAAACCCATTCTTTCAGGTATTAAAGAGCTATATTTGGGATATATAAGATAATACTTAGAGAAACAAAGATGATGGGGATTTGACTTACAAACATTCATAGAGAAGTTTGAGAGACTACCAGGGCCATTTGTGTCATCTACTTGAATTAAGAGTCTTTGTATTTACCTGTTTAGCTTTTTAAGAGAGAGAGAGAAAGAAGGCCTGGAGTTGGAAGAGTGGGGAGACACTGGAGATGAGAAGGAGAAACCAAGATCAGAATGTGTTATATAAAAAATGTTATTTTCAACACAATTAAAAAATGAAATCCAAGAATTTTTGCAAGTAAACTTTTACTTTATCAGGACAATTGATTCAACTTTACTGGGGCTGAAAAAATCAGCTATTGTTTTTAATAAGAGATAAACATTAGCAAGAAAAAAATATTTTTGAAACTGTTTCTTCAGGGTCAGCACAGAAGCTGTGGTAAAAAGATCAAGACTGGATCTTCACCTGGAAGCCAAAGTTAGTCAAGTGTCTCTCACATTGTACTGGTTTTGAACACATGAGGAGGTCATAGAGAGCAGCTGTGGCTTGTCACTCTGTTAGGTGAGTGTGTCCCCGAAGAAAGGCCATTGTGAAAGTATAGCTCCATGGCAGTGACAAACTCCCCAGGATATTCGTAAAGCCAGGACCATGTGGTGACCATCAAAGACAGTGGAAGAGCTGGTCTAAGCCTACCAAAAATCTGTATTACTGCAAATGGCAGAGCAGGGTCCAAAAGACCCTGATGTCAGACACTGAGCTATAAAATTTGTAGGGCATTGGTTTTGCTTATGCCTTTATGCTTTGATTCTTCCTCTTTGGAAGTATTTGATTTAAAAAAAATTATTTTACAGAAATTCACTTTTAAAAGACTGCATATTTTAAAGAGCCTTTCAATCTAAGTGTTTGAATTTTTAAAAGATGATATGACTTTTAAAGTTATATAATGTCTTATACAGTTTTATTAAAATGAAATGTTGGGGATAGACAAGAAAAAGAAGGGAAAATTTCATAGTGACCTGTTTGTGTGTCAAGTTGACAAGGGTCAATTGTGTTGGTTAGTTTTTGTCAACTTGACACAAACTAGAGTCACAATGTTCTTGTATTGTTCTGTCTCTGCTTCTGCCTCCCTGTTCTTGCTTTGAGTTCTTGACCTTCATGATAGTCTGAAAGCTGAAATAAAACCCTTCTTCCCCAAGTTTATTTTGTTCAGTGCTTTATCTCAGCAACAGAAAGTAACTAGAACAATTTCATTTTGTTTACAATATGCTCTACTCTAATACTTCCCAAACTATTTTCAAGTATATATATATATTTTTAATTAAAAAACAATGTATAAAAATGCTTTTATCTGTTCAATAATTTCAATAATGTAGCCAAAACATTCCAAGTTTCATCTTTATTTTTACATTAACATTTCCATTATAATACATATTTATTTGAACTTTAGGTCTCTGAGGTTTTTTCCTTTACCATGCCACTTTTTAATATTTAAGAAAGAGTTCTGGGCTGGAGAGATGGATCAGCAGTTAAGAGCACTGACTCTTCTTCCGGAGGCTCTGAGTTCAATTCCCAGCAACCACATGGTGGCTTATAACCATCTTTAATGGGATCCAATGGCCTCTTCTGGTGTGTCTGAAAACAGCTACAGTGTACTCATATACACAAAATAAATAAACTCTTTAAAAATAGAAAGGGTTCCAACTGCCTCAGCCTGTGTAAAAGTAAACCAAATACAGATGTTAATAATATGAGCTGTTAAAAATTTAAATCTGAAGGCCAAGTTAAGAAACATGGCATTTGGCTCAATGTAGACTGTCCAGGGGCAGTATATTTGGTGAAAGAATCCAGATACATAATGAGATTATGCTGAGCAAAGTCCAACTGTTTTTCTATTATGAAATCCAGGTTTCTGCACATAAGCAAGTGATTTAGATGTATTTTTCTGAGAAAAGGAGAGCATGTAATATCACAGTCTATCACAAATGATACCTTGAGGGCTTTTCTCCCTACCATTGTTCTTTCTTAAGTTACAAATATGCTTGGATGCACACATTCCCTTGCTGTTTTCCATAAAACCAGTATGGTATGGGTACAAAAACAGACATGTTGATTAATACTGAAGACACAGACATGAATCCAAAAGTTATGAACACATACTTTTTGATAAAGAAGTCAGAAATACACAATGTAATAAAAATTGCATTTCACCAAATGCTGTGGATATCTGCTTGGAGAAGCAAATAGATTCGTGTGTATTACACTGCACAAAACTCAACTCCAAATGGATTCAACACCTCAACATAAAATCAGATAAATTGGATTCTCCTACTGCCTCCCACCAGACTCCTGAAACAAACAGATAAACTCCCCTTCCCCCATCCATCTTCCCTGCTCTCTGAACCCTCTGGCCAAGCCAAGCTGCCCTGAGCAGCCTTCCATCCCAGGGAGGCCTCCACAATCCTGCTGCCTCTATCCCCACCTCCATCAGATCTGAGACTCCTGAACCTTACAGGTTAGCTTCCCTTCCCTCACCCATATGCCCTGTGTGTTGAATCCTTTAAGTCAAGCCAAGCTGCTCTGCACAGCCTGATATCCCTGACTGACCTCCATTCTCCTGCTGCCTCTCACCCACCTCCATCAGACCTCAGAATCCTGAAACATAAAAGTTAGCTTCCCTTTCCCCACCCATCTTTCTTGCTTTATGAGCCTTCTTGGCCAAGCCATACTGCCCTGAGCATCCTGCTAGGCCAGGAAGACCTCCATTCTACTGTAACCTCTCCATCCACCTTTCATCAGATCTGAGGCTCCTGAACCATACAGAACTGCAGTTCCAGAACCATATAGCTGAAATATACCCAGCAGTGGTCTGACACACCAGGAACATAGAGCTTCAACCCCTCCCAATACCTACTATAACAGGAACATCCAGCGACCAAAACCATCCAGATGGCTAAAAGCTCTCCAAAGAACACAATCAACAAAAGCCAGGTAAATATGATACCTCCAAAGCACAGCTACCCCACTACAGCAAGCCCTGGATATCTTAACACAACCAAAACACACACACGCACACACACACACACACACAAATTGACCTTAAATCAAATATAAAGATGATAGAGATCTTTAAAGAGGAAGTGAATAAATCTCTTTAAAAATATAGGAAAATATAATCAGATAGAGGTCTTTAAAGAGGAAACAATCCAATCCCTTACAGGAAAATACAATTAAACAGCTGAAGGAAATAAATAAAACTGTGAAAGACCTGAAAGTGGAAATAGAAACAAAAAAGAAAACATAAACTGAGGCAATCCTGGAGATGGAAAACCTAGGGAAGAGAACAAGTATCACGAACAGAAAATAGGAGATGGAAGAGAGAAACTCAGGCATAGAAGATAAAATGGAAGAAATTGACACATCAGTCAAAGAAAATGTTAAATCTATAAACATTCCTGACACAAAACATGGAGGAAATCTGGGATACTATGAAAAGACCTAACATAAGAATAAAAGAAATAGGAGAAGGTGAAGAGTCCAAATTCAAAGGACCAAAAATATTCTCAACAAAATCATAGGAGAAAACTTCCCAACCAAAAGAAAGGGAGCCCTATAAACTTACAAGAAGCTTATAGAACACTATTTAGACTGGATTAGAAAGACAATCTTCTGGCACATAATAATCAAAACACAAAACCTACAGAACAAAGAAAGCATATTAAAACCAGGAAAAGAAAAAAAAAAAAAGGCCAGGTAACATACAAAGGCAGAACTATCAGAATTACACCTGACTTTTCAATAGAGACCTTAAAACCTAGATGCACCTGGTCAGTTATTTTGCAACCTCTAAGAAAACACAGGTGCCAACACTGATTACAATATACAGGAAAAACTCTCAAGCACCATAAATGTAGAAAACAAGATATTTCAAGACAAATCCAAATTCAAACAATATCTACCCACAAATCTAGCGCTACAGAAAATACTAGAATTAAAACTTTAACCTATAGAGACTAACAACATCCAAGAAAACATAGGAAATAACTAATTCTATACCTGCAAAAACAAAAAAGCACATAAACACACACATACACACACACACACAGCCACGCAGATACACACACAGACAGACACACACACAGAGACAGACAGACAGAAAGACACACAGACACACAGACACACACACACACACACACACACACACACACACACTAACACCACCAACACTAAAATAACAGGAAATACAGTCACTGGTCATTAACATCTCTCAACATCAATGGACTCAATTCCCCATTAAAAAGACATAGGCTAGCAGAATGGATGGGAAAATAGCATCCATCATTCTGCCAAAACAGGATCCATCATTCTGCTGCATATAAGAAACAAATCTAATAGTCATCTATAGAATATTTCACCCAAACACCAAAGAATATACTGTCTACTCAGCACCTCATGGCTCATTTTCCATAACTGACCATGTAGTCTCTCATGAGGCAAGCCTCAACAAATACAAAAAAATTAAAATACACCTTGTATCTTTTTTTCATTATTTGGATAATTTAATTATTTTTTGCTTTGTACAATCTGTATTTTTATTTGCATATATATATATATGACACACACATATATAAGTACATATATGATATATATGCATATATATAACATATATCCCATATTTATTTCTGTGTATTTAGGTGTACACATATTTTCATAAGATCGAGGTGTATTAGTGTTCTTGTGCAGTATTACGACATTTTTTTATTGGATATTTTATTTACAGTTCAGATGTTATCCCTTTACCCCATTTCCCCACCTCCTCAGCCAGGAACCCACCCATCACATCGGCCCTCCTCTTGCCTAATCCCCACTCCCACCTCCCACCTCGAATTCCCCCCACTGGGCATCCAGCCTTCATGGGACCAAGGATCTCCTCTCCCATCTATGCCCCACAGCGCCATCCTCCCTTACATATACAGCTGGAGCCATGGATCCCTCCCTAAGTGCTCCAGATTGGTGGTTTTAGACCCTGGGAGCTCTGGTTGGTTGGAATCATTGCTCTTCTCATGGGGCCGCAAACCCTTTCAGCTCCTACAGTCTTAACTCTAACTCCTCCACTGAGAACCCCTTGATCAGTTCAATGTTTAGCTGTGAGCATCCACCTCTGAAAATGTCAAACTCTGGCAGGCCACTAAGAACACAGCTACATCAGGCTCCTGTCAGCATGTACTTCCTGACATCCACATCAGCATTTACCTTTGGTGACTTCACATGGGATGGATATCCAGGTGGAATGGTCTCCAGACAGCCCCTCCTTCAGTTTCTGTCCAACACTTTGTCTCCACATTTGCTCCCTTGAGTATTTTGTTACTCCTTCTAAGAAGGACCAAAGCACCCCCACTTGGTCTGCCTTGTATCTTATCACACCACTGTGAATGAAAGTTTAGCTTCAACAACAGAAACACTGGAAACCCTACATAATCATGGAAATTGAATAACTCTCTACTCAATGATCTCTGGGTCCAGGGAAAAAGTAAATAAAGAATTAAAGACTGTCTAGAATTTAATGAAAACTAAGGCACAACATACCAAAATTTATAGGACACAATGAAAGCAAAGCCAAGAGGAAAATTCATAGCACTATGTGTCTCCACTAAGAAATTAGAAAGTTCTCATATCAGCAATTTAAAAGTACACTTGAAAGCACTAAAAAGAAGAAGAAGGAGAAGAAGGAGGAGTTGGAGGAGGAGGAGGGAGGAGGAGGAGGAGGAGGCGGAGGCAGAGGTGGAGACGGAGACGAAGACTAAGAAGAAGAAGAAGAAGTCACAACAAAGAGGAGAAGAAGGCAGGAAATAATCAAAATAAATGCTGAAATCAATCAGTTAGAGCAAAGAAAACAATACAAAGAATCAACGAAACCAAGGGTTTGTTATTTGAGAAAGTCAACAAGATAGACAAACCCTTCACCATATTAAGCAAGAGACAGAGAGACAGTATCCAAATAAACAAATTCTATAATGAAAAGAGAAGCATAACAACTGACACTGAGGAAATTCAGAATATCATTGGGTCTTACTTCAAAAGCCTGTACTTCACAAAATTGGAAAAACTTTAATGAAATGGATGGTTTTCTAAACAGATACCAGTTACCAAAGTCAAATCAAGATCAGGTAAACTATATAAACAGCTCCATAATGCCTAAAGAAGTAGCCATTAAAAGTCTCCCAACAACAACAATAACAAAAAAACCGAAGCCCAGACCAAATGATTTTAGTGGAGAATTCTACCAGACTTTCAAAGAAGAGCTATACCAATGCTCCTCAAATTATTCCACAAAATAGAAACTGAAGGAATATTGCCAAATGCCTTCTATGAGGCCACAGGCACCATGATACCTAAACCACACAAAGGCTCAACAAAGAAAGTATATTTCAGACTGATTTCTTTTATAAACATGGATGCAAAATACTCAATAATATACTCACAAATAAAATCCAGGAACACATCAAAGACATCTTTCATCAATATCAAGTAGTCTTCATCCAAGGGATACAAGGATAGTTCAATATACAAAAGTTTATCAATATAATCTACTATATAAACAAACTGAAAGAAAAAATTACATGAATATCTCATTAGATGCTGAACAAGCCTTTAACAAAATCTTACACCCACTCATGGTAAAGCTATCAGAAAAATCATGGATACAAGGACCATTCATAATCATAATCAAAGCAATATGCAACAAGCCAATAGACAACATCAAATAAATGGAGACAGAAACTTGAGCCAATCTCACTAAAATCAGGGACAAGACATGGCTGTCCATTCTCTCCCTTAATATTCAGTATAGTACTTTAATTTCTAGCCAGAGCAATAAGACAACTAAAGGAGATCAAGGGGATAAAAATTAGAAAGGAAAATGTCAATGTATTGGTATTTGTGGGTGATTTGATAGTATGCATAAGAGACTCCAAAAGTTTCCAGAGAACTCCTACAGTTGAGAAACATCTTCGGCAAAGTAGCTGGATATAGAATTAACTAAAAATAAGTCAGTAGCCCTCTTGTATACAAATGATAAATGGGCTGAAAAGAAACCAGGGAAACAACACTCTTTCTAATAGCCACGAATTATATAAGATATCTTGGTGTAACTCTAACCAAGAAAGTGAAAGATCTGTATGACAAGAACTTCAAGTCCCTGAAAAATAAATTGAAGAAGATATCAGAAGATGGAAAGATCTCCCATGTTCATGAATAGGTAGGATTAACATAGTGAAAATGTTCATCTTACCAAAAGCAATCTACATTCCAACACATTTTTTTTAGACCTTGAAATAGCAATGCTCAACTTCATATAGAAAACAAAAACCCAGGATAGCCAAAACAATCTTGAACAATAAAAAAACTCCAGGAACAATCACCATCCCTGACTTCAAGTTATACTACAGATCAATAGCAATGATAACTGCATGGTATTGGTACAGAAATAGACATAATGATCAGTGGAATTGATTCAAGACCCCAAAATAAACCCACATGTGGGATGGTAAAACCATGTCAGGAAGCTTGGTAAGGTAGAGCGGGTCTGAGACTGGGAGACTCAGTGGGTATACACCTAAGACTTACATGTCTCCCTGATCCCTGCCAAATTCCTGGCCTGGAACATGTGCCACATTCCCCACATAAGGAAACATAACCTGTGGTCACATAGGCCCAGAACAGAGTTTTCCATCCTAATAATGCACCTGGAGGCCCTGAGGTTTTAGCCCCAAAACTTCCCCTCCCAGACATTCCTTCCTGCAAAAGATATTAATCTCTGGTCCACCCTGAGATGTTGGAATGAGTTGGTACAGGAGACAACTTCCTGAAGAGAACACCAATATCTCAGGCTCTAAGACTAACAATCAGTAATGGTATCTCATGAAACTGCAAATATTCTGTAAGGCAAAGGATACTATCAATAGAACAAATGAGCAGCCTACTGACCGGGAAAGTATCTTTACCAACTCTACATCTAACAGAGAGCTAATATCCAAAATTAACAACGAACCCAAGAAGTTAGACACTAAGAACCCAAATAACCCAATTTAAAAAATGGAATAAACTGAACAGAATTCTCCACAGAGGAAGCTCAAATGGTTGAGAAGCATGTAAAGAAATTTTCAACATCCTTAGTCATTAAAGAAATGCAAATCAAAATGACCCTGAGATTCTACCTTACACCAACCAGAATAGCTAAGATCAAAACTTCAAGTGACAGCACATGCTGGCAAGGATGTGGAACCAGGAGAACACTCCTCCATTGCTGGTGGGAGTACAAACTTGTCCAGCCACTCAGGAAATCAATCTGGAGGCTCCTCAGAAAATTGGAAATAGTTTTACCTGCAGACCCAGCTATACCTCTCCTGTGTATATACCCAAAAGATGTTCTACCATACCACAAGGACACGTGCTCCATTACATTCATAGCAGCCTTATTCATAATAGACAGAAACTATAAACAGCCCAAATTTCCTTTAACTGAAAAATGCATACAGAAAATGTGGCTCATTTAAACAATGAAATACTATAGAGCTATTCAAAACAAGGACATTGTGAATTTTGCATGCAAATAGATGGAACTGGAAAATATACTGTGTGAGGTAACCCAGATCCAAAAGGACAGGCATGGTATATACTCAAAGATTAGTGACTATTAGCCATAAAGCACAGAATATCTACGACACACTCCACACACCTAAAGAAGTTAAAGGATAAGGAAGACCCAAGATAGAATGGTTAAATTACACTTAGAAGAGGGAATAAAAAAATCATAGGAAGCAGAGGGGGAAGAGAAATGGTTGGGAGTGGGAAGCAGAGGGAAATGGGTGGCAGGATCAGGTGTTGGGAGTGACAGGAGAGAGGGCCAGAGGGACAGTAGAATGAATATAAATCTGCAGCTGCTAGGGGTGGATGAAAGGGGGTGTGAGGGTGTGGAAGCATAGGGAAAATATTTAGAAAGTCCCAGAGACCTGAGATGGGGGATGCTGTCAGGAGTCAATGTGGGTGACCTTAGCCCAGATGCCTAACAGTGGGGACGTGGATCCTGAAGAGGCTACTTTCTGTATTCAGCAAGGACCCTCAGTGGAGGAATAAAGACGCCAACCCACCTACAAAACTTTCATCCCAAAATGTGTCCTGTCAAAAGAAATCCAGGGACAAAGATGGAGCACAGGCTGAAAGAATGGCCAACCAATAACCAGCCCAAATTGAAACCTATCCCATCACAGACACCAGTTCCTGACATTATTAATGATACTCTGTTAATGCTCGCAGACAGGAGCCTAACATAATTGTCATCTGAGAGGCTCTATCCAGTAGCTGACTGAAACATATGCAGTTACCCACAGCCAAACATTCAGAGGTCATGGACTCTTATGAAAGAGTTGGGGAAAGGATTGAAGGACCTGAAGTGGATAGGAACCCCATAGGAGGACCAACAGGATCAACTAGCCTGGACCTGTGGGAGTTCTCAGAGACTGAACCACCAACCAAAGAACACACAGACCAGAATGAGACCACCAATACATATGTAGCTGAGTCTCCATGTGGGCCCCCAACAACTGGAGCAATGGCACTAACTAAAGCTGTAGCGTGACTGTAGTGTCTGTTTCCCAATAAGGCTGCCTTGCCTAGCTTTAGTGGTAGAGGATTCTCCTAGTCTGGCAGATACTTGAGGCACCAGGGTTTAGTAATACAGGAAGCAGGGGCACTCTCTCAGAAGAGAAGGAATGGGAATAAAAGGGAGGGCCTTTTGAGGGAAGGATCCAGACAGAGGCAGCATTCGGGATATAAACAAACAAACAAACAAACAAACAAATAAATAAATAAATAAATGTATGTTAAAAATGAAACAATTATAAATACAGAAAAAATGACATCATGAAATTTGCAGGCAAGTGGTTGGAGCTATAAATAATTACCCAGAGTGAAGTAATCCAGACCCTGAAAGGCAAACATGATATGTATTCACTTATACATGGATATTCACTGTTCAGTAAAGGATTATCGTATCATGCTACAAATCACAGACCCAGAGGGGCTGAGTAACAATCAGGGCTCATGAGAAGATGCACAGAGGGAACAGGAGGGATCAAGCATGGGGAGGCAGAGCAAGAGAGTAGTGTAAGAGACAATGAACTAGGGAGTTCTTCGAGGACTATGTGGAAACCTAGTGCAATAGAGAATCCCTAGAATCTGTGAGGGTGTTCCTAGTGAAAACTCCTAGTAATGGAGGATACACAGCCTGAACTAGCCATTCTTCTGTAACCAGGGAAGGCTTCTTGTGTTAGGATTAGGACATGAACCCAGCCATAAACCTTCAATGTATAATTTGTCTTGCCTGCAAGATGTGCTGAGGCAATGGTGGTGCAGCACTTGTAGCAGTGGCCAACCAATGACTGGTATATTTTGAGGTCTATGCCAAGAGAGAGAGAGAGAGAGAGAGAGAGAGAGAGAGAGAGGAACATTCTTGACACTGCCTGGATAGCCAGAGGCTTGGTAGTCCAGAGACCTAGGATAAAATCAAATATGACTGGCCAAAAAAATTAGTCAATGAAATTCTTCCTAATGTTATTCTGTATCTCATAGAATGGAGCACAGCCCAATTGTCATCAGAGAGACTACATCCAGCAACTGAGGGGAGTAGATACAGAGACCCACAGCCAAATTTAGTTGGAGCTTAGGGAACTCCACAAAAGATGGGGAGTTTGTAGGATCCAGAGTGGTTGAGAGGACACCACAGGAATAGAACCCATAAGGGTCATAGAAACTGAAGCTACTATCATGGAGCCTGTATTGGTGTGACCTAGGTTCTCTGCATATATTGTTGCATAGCTTGATGTTTTGAAACTCCTAATAGTAGGGGTGGAGGTTGTTTTTGACATGTTTGCTTGCTCTTGGTTCCTTTTTTCTTCTACTGGATTGCCTCATCTACCTTTGGTAAGACAATATGTATGTGCTTAGTTTTATTGTATCTTGTTATGCCATGTTTGGTTGATATCCCTGGGAGACCCTGGTCCTTTATGAAGGGAAGCAAAGAAGGAGTTGATCTTGAGGAAAGGTGAGCTGGGGAAGACTTAAATAAGTGGAGGGAGGGGAACCTGGTCAGGATCTAATATATGAGTAAGGAATTAATTTAAAAAATATCCAGAGCATGCATACTACATTCTCACACTTAGGTCAGTTTGAGGTAAATATTAAGTATTTAATGAATAATTGTGAAAAAGTAATCAGTCTTATAAATAACAAAAATCCTAGTATATATGCCCATGGAAAATGTGCTTGGGAAATACCATATGTAATCTATTCCAAATTTATCTTGTATTAACTAATGATAATATGTACTCCAGAATTAAAAACTAATTATTAACATCTTTAGGATTTCATAGTTTTAAAATAAAATGTTAGCCTTCTTTAAGTGTGTGGCCTTTCCTAAGTTACCACTATCTAGAGGGTTACAACACACATGAGAGTATATAGGCATCAGTAATGGGACTTGAATTTATTTTTAATATGAAGGTACAAAGTTTCTTCTGTATGGAATAGGGTGTGGATCATGGAAGATACCATGGAAGAGGATGAATAAAAACAAATCTACAATATATTAAATTATCAAACAAATAATTGAATATGTGTTAAAGAATAAATGTTTCCACAGAAAGTTTTGTTTGGATTTTTTAATTATGATCATTTTTATTGTTGACTGTGGGCTTAGTCTTAGAAAGAAAGTCCAAATGAAAAATAGTTTTTAGTCAAAGAAGTTCCTTATTATAAGTAAATGGAAAGTGTATTTTTAGTTTGAGTTGTAACATGAGAAATAGTTCTAAAGTAAGATCTATACTAATTAAAATTTTACAATATAAGAATCTGCATTTTGGAAAATAAATTTTAAAGTTTCAGGGCACTGATTTTACCCCCAGTTTCATGGAGTAGAACAGGTTTTAAAAGGTAATGTTTATGAAGAAGAAACATATTATTCCATCCTTTACCTTCCTCTTTTTTCCTTTCTAATTGACTGGAAAGATTTACAGGATAAGAGAATGCATACAAAGGGCACAGGGTGGTTGGAAAGCACCCTGGCAACATGAATACTGAGGATAATTCAGTTTTAGAGTTATGTAGATTTCAAAAGTCTATAAATTTGGAAAATAAAGGCTTTTACATGAAAAGAATGCAGGGTGTTGATGAATAGAACTGTATTCTTTTAGGTACTCTAGCATAACTGGCATATGTCCCACTAGAAATTGAAAATATAAAATAACTATAAGTAGTTGCAACGCTGAACACTCAGTTGCATGCAAACCACATCGATAGGTTTGCTGCAGCTCTTAAAGAATGGGTATGCCTCACCACCACATTTCTCTGAAAGGCAAATCAATAGAAAACAAGATTTCAGTATTACACACCAGTGAATATTAAATGTGAAATTCTTTCTAATGCTATAAGTGGGAGAACTGCATTGATTTCTCTTCCTAAGCCCACTGGCATGCTGCTAATTAAGCCTGTATCTGGACAATTGTACATGCTAGTGTACATGATGGGAAGAACACATTACATCAGAAGTCTCAGATTCATGAGAACTTTCCTGGACAAATAGTTTGAGTTCTGGTAGCTTTAAAGATCTGAAAACCACTGCCCACATTTAAACACTTGACTTAGGAAACAGTCACACTTTCTACGAATGTAACTTATGAAAATGAATTTGTATTTAGGGTTTATGTTTTTATAAAAGGATAGAAGGGTTTTTTTTTATCACCCATTGTTAGTCTCATGGTTGAGACTCTTATGAAAAGATAGATAATTAGTTGAAGATACTATGGTGATGGCTCAGAAATTAAGTGTTTGCTGCTCTTGCAGAAGAGTGGAGTCTGTTTTCACATCACCATGTTGGGAGTCTCACAACTGCTGGCACTTCTGCTCAAAGAGAGTTCAGACCATATTCTGTCCTCTGTGGGCACCTGCACACCCATGGCATATACTCACATAGACACTCACGTAAACACATAGTAAACATTTAACCACTTTCTAAATGTGACAGTAGCCATTGAGGAAAGGCTATGGCAAACAGTTAAATTCCCTGGAGATGGAACACTTTTCATGGCTGCAATGAGTGCACCCTACAGAGGCATGGGCCCCAGAGACTTCAAGGGATCATGCAAAGAATAAAATCAATTGCTTCCTAGCAAAAGTTTCAACTTTAGGGGTACCCAGACCTTTATATGTATTTTTGTATATCAAGTGGTTTTTATAACCTATTGACAATAACAATAACAATGGGCTTC
The DNA here is from genome assembly GCA_021653895.1 of Mastomys natalensis. Taxonomy (NCBI): domain Eukaryota; kingdom Metazoa; phylum Chordata; class Mammalia; order Rodentia; family Muridae; genus Mastomys; species Mastomys natalensis. The sequence goes on along the minus strand of JAJTUV010004074.1, from coordinate 2,384 downwards.
TTATGAAAGTAAACTGCTTTCCTAGAAGTGCTGACCCTGAGGGAGGTAAAAAGGGATGGGACCACAGAGGAAAGAGAAGTATAAGCTCCTTGCCTGTTAGAATCAGGACTCTTGCTTCTTGGCTCACTATTGTGCTTTCTTCACTGCATTATTTCTTCCTTCCTTGATATAATTATACTTTTGACTACTTGCTATATTACTGTGTTCATTTAAATTCCTTGCTTTGGGGAACATTACCACAGGAAATTTCCCCACAACAGTTCTGCAGATCAGAGACAGAAAATTAGAAAAGGCAATGGTATTATATACACTTTCCTCTTAATTTTTAATTGTAATAAAAACTCTAACATAAATTACTCTTAACAATTTATATATTCATATTCATAGTACTGTTAAGAATATTGATTTATTGTATGACTAGTCACCAGGAATGTTTGTCTTAGATCTGAAACTATATGACCTTCAAACAACACCTGCCCCATTTTCTACTTCTTCCAGGTCCTGACAACGATCATTTTATTTGGATTCTGTGAACTTATGTGCTCTAGATACATTTTATAGATGGAATCATTGACTAGATAATGTCCACAAAGTTTATCCGTATTGCAGTATGTGTTCAGTGCTTCCTTCAGATTAAAGATTAAATGATGGTCTCCTTATGCATGTGACACATTTCATGCATTCATTTATCCATCAATTCCACTTGAGCTTCCCTACATAATGACTGTCACTCTCTTCTAATGAACCAAAAATCTTGTCCTAGAAATGTTACAGTTAAAAATTCAAAATATGGTGAAGAAGACTGAATTGTGGTAGAGAAGGACTGAGAAGAACACGATAGTGCTGTAATTCTAAGATCACCTGGTAGAGTGCTGCACACTCTGGGGTAGGGCCTTGATTGTTTTTCTCCCAACAATAAAACATATGTAACAAAAATTCAAGTTTACTGTGTAAAAAGGAAAATGCATTACCAGCATGTCATATCAAAATCAAGAAAGGGCATTTATTTGATCAGATGATTGATTTTCATCTTTCATGAAAAGCTTTTTTATAAAGGAAAAAAGGAACTCCCCATATTCTAATAGTAAAATGGCCATTTCTCATTTCCTGCATAATGAATTATTTACATACTCCACTGAAGGCCATTTTTACTCAATCTACATTTAGGCAGTACTCCAAAAGGTGGCACACTCATTTATAATAGAATTTCTTTTTAATTCAATGTGTTCCCATTATTATGTGATAATACTGGTATTCTGCACCTTTCAGATAAATAAAGACCCATGTTACCACACAGCAGCTCCTCAACATCACAGAGCAATGGAGAAGTGTCTTTTAGAAGGATGCCATTATTTGGTCAATGAAAACAGAACAAAAATACAAACAGTGATGAGTAAGAAACAGCCTTTGCAGCCTGAAAGTGTGGTCCAGCATGGAACCAGTCTGTTTCAGGATCTTGTTGCTACCTCTCTTTTTCTTAGCGCAGCTATTTCTTTCCTTCACCTGGTTTCATCCTTAGAGGAATCAGGAGTAGATTGCAGCCTTACACCAAGTAAAGTGACTTTAATACATAGGGAAAATGTCTAGATGACAAATTAGGAGAAGGTTTCAGGCTATTTTGCCCAAAGGTTTGTGTTATCATACCTAGCTCATGCACAGAATAAGAACATATTTTTCCTCTTACAGAGAATTCTGTTCTTGGCACCAAATAGGGTACGTGAGGAATGGTGGATACAGAAATTTTGTAGTCTTCTACTCCTCTTTACAATCTAGTGCAACAGCAACAGCAGTGAGAATAGCTGGCTGTTTGCAGTACCAAGGATAAGTGCAAGTGGAAAAAGGACCAGTTGAATTTTAGGTTGTTAAAAACACAATGGATTAATTCATTGCATGTTGCTGAGAGAGATTATTTTCCACTAATAAATGAGCTGTTTGAGTATTTACAGCCTGCTCAAGTATTTACAGCTTTCTGATTTTCGAGCAAAATCACTTCTCCTGTTTTCAACCTGATACTAGTTTCAAAGGAAAATGTACTGATGTCCATTTAACATGTGATGGTAAATTTAACAGATGTGTCAAAAGTTTGTGTTCTCAGAGCCAGATTAGCATTGAATCAATAAGACATAGGTCACTATAAGTGGATTTCCACATTAAAATTCAAATTGTAGTGTTAAGATGACCTTCATATTGTTAATCTAGTATCTTTGGAGCTCTAAATTACGGAATAATAATTCAGGTTTGGAAATTATGAATATAAGTTTTCTTTTTCTAATTTATTTAATTATTTAAATCAAATCATAATTTACTTATTCACACAGAGGTTATTAACACAAAAAGGCAGAGATGGGGAAGAGGATGACACCGGAGCATAGGTGTTCAGGGGG
>JAJTUV010004073.1:0-57242 GCA_021653895.1 Mastomys natalensis | reverse complement strand
GGGGTTGATAAGGTGACTGAGTTAGACAATAGCAGTGAGCAGGGAGGCTGAGTTCAACATAGGGCCTTGATCAGGGTCGGCAGAATTTGGTCAAGGCTTGTTTTTTTTTTTTTTTTTTTTTTTGAGACATGCTTTCTTTGTATAGCCTTGGTTGTCCTAGAACTACCTGTATAGCTCAGGCTGCCCTTGAATTCACAGAGGTCCACCTGCCTCTGCTTCTTCAGTGCTGTGATTGAAGACATGTGTCATCACTCCCCATCAGTCAAGGCTAATTCTAATAGCGGTCTCCAAGTTTGTAGTCTGTTCCTCCTGGGGGACCTAGGGCAGTGGTTCTCTACTTGGGGATCCAATGACCCTTTCACAGAGTTTGCATAGCAGCTGTCCCACATACCCAGACATTTACTTTATGACTCAAAAGGGTAGCAAAATCATAGTTATGAAGTAGCAAGAAAATACTTTTATGGTTGGGGGTCACCACAGCCTGAGAGGGAGCTGTATTAGAGGGTCCCAGTATTAGGAAAGGGGTAAGAACCACTGATCATCTGTCCTCCTTGTCTTCCCAAGTTGTCGAAGCTCCCTGTAGTCATTAGCTCATGGTTCCGTCTTCTGTGGCCTGAGCCAGTTATGGTCAGCCAAGCCCAACCCTCTGGTGCTGGGATGGAAAACATGGCACAGCCAGTTGACAGGAAGTGATTCTAGTTGTAATAATCCTGTGAGCATCCTCCCACCCTTCTTGTGTCCCAGCGGTGACGAGCACTTGTCATGAGCCATGCTTTACATCAAACACAGGAATGCAGAGTCTACTTTTCCCGCTAGCTAACAGATGAAGAAACCGAGGCCCTGGGGTTCTGTGTTCTCATCAGCCCTGTGCACAGTCCACTGCTGGCCTTTCCTGATGGTCCCTTCCCTTCTCTTCCTTGCCGGCATCTGAATCTCATAGTGGTCCTTGTTCTCTCTGGCCTCAGATTTCACCCCAGCTGCCATTTGCTGCTATCCTGCAAACCCTCTGCTTTGCATTCTGGGTGTCTGTGGTCCAGGGTGAGAAAGGAAAGGACAGGTCACTTTCACTTATCAGGAGAGTCAGGGAAGCCTGTGGCTCCATGGTGGTTGTGCTCCTTCAGTGACGTTGTAGTGCCATCAGACATGGTTGAGCCATCAACAGGCCATGTTATAGTGGTGTCCACCTTTGCTGGGAGGGCAAACAGGGAGGGCTTCAGAGAACACAGAGGAGGGTCAGTCTTTTTTCATTTTACATTTTTCATTTGAAAATTTTATTTTAAAATTCAGGTTTTATTGTGTGTGTGTGGGTGGGTTGGGTGGGTGTGGGTGTGGGTTGGTGTGTGTCTCCATGGCCACATTTAGACCCTGTGAAACTATAGGAAGTAACTGTATTTTGAAAAGATTAAAACCTCAGTTTAAAAAGTGGAGCAAACTGGATGGATATTGGAATCAGGAAGAAAGGCCTTATTACCATAAAACAGGCTTCCTGTGACTGAGCTAAACGAGCACCCCTCAGATCTTGTCTAGAAAAAGGTCAGAGCTCATCTGTCTTCTTTGGCCTTCTAATTATCCTGCAAAGAAAAGACCAGAACAAAGCCGTCTTCGAAACTTGGGGGCCTAAAAGCTCTGCTCCTTGGTTGCTTTCTCATCCAAAGCAGCCAGATGGGAGAGTAGGACCTAGCTCCCAAACAAAGCTCCCGGATTTCCACACTTGTCTGGTTCAAGGACCACCATCAGACAGAGTTGAGAACACGAACAGTGCAGCTAGAGTATCTCTGCCGCCTTTGTCGCCACTTCTCTGATCCCAGCTTACCTTGTTCGTGTCTCCACACTGTAGGGGTTCCATAGCTCAAGGATGAAGAACCATTGCGCATGTCATCACAGGGCTTGAGCCTCTGCAAGGACAAGCATCACATCTGAATAACGATGACACACAGCTTTATTGAGCCTTCTTTCTAAGCGCTTTTAGTTCAACCATGGCTCAAGCTGAAGACGAGTAACCAGATACACCCTCATGGAGGAGTAAGGGGCTCCATGAGCCCTCCCCACGTAATGACAAGATGTGTTGTTCTCCCAAGTTCTGGGACTGTGTACCACCATGCCATCTGTTTTTAAACTTTAGCCCTCAAATGCTTTGTGTGAATAAGATTACCAAAGCTGAAGGCAGCTCTGCGAAGACATGTGTGACCTTTTGATAATTATGTCTGAACTGATGCAGATGAGGGTGGATGTATGGAAATCTCCTTAGAGAAACACATGTGACACTAGAGCTGTGTTTCTCAAGTGTGGGCAATTTTTGTCCCATACAGGACAGTTGGCAATTTCTGGGAGGACATTTTTGGGTGTCAGAACTGGGGCGGCTCAGGGATGCTGTGAACTATTTTATAATGCACAAAGCAGCCCTCTATTACAAAGGAGTTACCCAATGCAGATTGTACTGGCATTTCCAAACAGGTACAGGGTTAGAGCAGAGGTAACAGCAGGATGAGAGTAATTAAATGAAACTCAAATTAAAAGTCTTAATTAATTCAAAAAGGAATATTGCTGCAAAGCTAGCATTGCTCCAAAAGCATAGGATCGGATGGCTAACTGGAGAAAGACCTCAGTGCTAGCAGAGAGATATGAACTGCGACCGTAAGTTTCTGAAGTCTCCAGTGGACAGGGCAATGGCCACCCTCCCAGCTCTGAGCTCTGCGTCAGTTCAGACATAATTATCAGAAAGGTCACACATGTCTTCGCAGAGCTGACTTCAGCTTTGGTAATCTTATTCACTCGAACCATTTGAGGGCTAAAGTTTAAAAACAGATGGCATGGTAGTACACAGTCCCAGAACTTGGGAGAACAACAACTTGTCATAGGGTGGGGAGGGGCTCGTGGAGCTCCTTACTCCTCATGAAGGTGTATATGCAGTTCATGGTTGGTGGGGAGGGGAGAGAGAATTTCTTGAGTGGTGTAGCCAGTTATTAAGGTGTCCGTGCTCCTGTAAATAGCCTCTCCCCCTTGTTCTGTAAGAGGCCCTAGTTAAACTTGTTGCACCACACAAGAAAGTTATCAAAGTAGAAGTGAGGCTAGTTAAGGAAGAGGAAGGCACCTAGTAGGTGTGAGACAAGAAAGGTTTAAGGGAGCCAGGCAGTGGTGGCGCATGCCTTTAATCCCAGCACTTGGAAGGCAGAGGCAGGCGGATTTCTGAGTTCGAGGCCAGCCTGGTCTATAGAGTGAGTTCCAGGACAGCCAGGGCTATACAGAGAAACCCTGTCTCGAGAAAAAAAAAAAAAAAAAAAAAAAAAAAAAAAAAAAAAACCCAACCAAACAAAACAAAACTTGTAGCTGGGCGGTGGTGGCGCACGCCTTTAATTCCCAGCACTTGGGAGGCAGAGGCAGGCAGATTTCTGAGTTCGGGGCCAGCTGGTCTATAGAGTGAGTTCCAGGACAGCCAGGGCTACACAGAGAAACCCTGTCTCGAAAAACCAAAAAAAAAAAAGAAAGAAAGGTTAAGGGGAGATACGATTGAGATACATCATGTGCATGTATGAAAATGTAGCAATGAAACTCGCTATCACAGATAATTAATATGGCAATTAGATAGGCAGTTAGAGAAAAGAGGGACCCTCGGCCACAGGATGTAGGAGGGATGGGGGTGGGGTAGTATCTCTTCTGGGATAAACATGGACCCCGTGCTCCAAGACAGCAGAATTACGCTATGGGAGCTATGGTTGCTCCGTGGTTTGCCTTTGTTTTCCTAGGATCTTACATCCTTCTGAGCTGCACCTGCTATGGCAAGTCTGCCCACAGTCCCTACTTCCTCAGAGCAACGGGAGTCAGGCGGACAAAATTCATTTGCTCCTCAAATCAGAGTTAGGACAATTTCTCTTTTCTTTTCTTTTTGCCTGGGAATTTTCTACCACGAAGCAACCCAGTTTGTACCAAAATAAGGGTGGGTGTGTGTGTGTGTGCACTGACATGCATGTGCATGTACACACATGCTTCTATGTGCTATGTTACATGTGTGGAGGCCAGAAGACAATTTGTGGAGGTCAAATGACACCTTGTGGGAGTCAGTCCTGTCCTTGTGGGTCCTAGGGGATTGAACTCAGTCAGGTTTGAGAAGTAAGTATTTTTACCCAATGAGCCACCTCACTGGCTCTCTCTTTTTGCAACAATATTCTGCATTCACTCAACTAGGTGGGTCTACAAAAGAGGAATGTTCTTGAGATCCTTGTCTATGCATTGATGGTCAATATCTTAGACTACGAACAGGCAGTAACAGGGCCTGCTCTTGTCTGATATCAAGGCATGTGGGGAGCTATGCCCTGATGTCTAGGATTGTTCTTTGTGGTTGGAAAATCCAGGGCAGGTCAACCTTGTCTTAAATATGCACTCCTGGTTGGGTTGTAGAACTTTGTGTTCGTGAGCAAAGGCCAGGGTGTTTCTTGGAGCAGCCTCCTGCATGCCGATAGGTGTGGCAGCCTTGGCCTGCTCCTTATGTGCGGTCATGAGAACTCCGAAGTTATGTCAGTGAGTTTACTGCTGCATTGTTTACTTTGACTCATACACCATCACTAAAGGCACGAGTTGTCATTACGAGAGAAACTAGACTGACATTTGTGCAATGTATCCACGTAGTCACTTGTGTGGTCTCAAATGATTCTCAGGACTTGACCTAATTTATTACTGCATTGTTTTCTCTTTCTACAGGATGGCTAGGGATGTTTGATTTACTTTTCTACTGTCCTAATTTAGAAAAGGTGAACATTGTTTGTGCGTGTGTGTGTGTGTGTGTGTGTGTGTGTGTGTCTGTGTGTGTGCTGTATTGGAGATTTATCCCAGGGCCTAAAACATGCTAGGCAAAATACGCTAACAGTGAGATACATCCCTAGCCACTAGCATTCTTGCCCATAATCCAAACCTAGGAGAAATACAGGACTGTTCATGCATTAACAGCTTGTAATAGCAGAAATCTGAAAACGGCCTGATCATACATCAATAGGAAATGCATAAGTAGATTGCGCTATCCCAACATCAGGGGCTACACAGATCCAGAAAAAAAATCTAGATGCAAAAGACATAATGCTGTGAGAGTCTTGACAAATGAATGACTCAGGAGCAAAACAATGAATGTCTAGACAGGTAAACTTCTGCTGAAAAACAGTTTTAGAGAAAACAAGGATTTCGATGGACTTGGTTGGAAACATTAAAAATTAAATCCATATTAGGATTGACCAGAAGAAGTGACAGAGGGAAGTTTGAGATGGATATGATCAAGATCATTGTTGACCTGTATGAAATCGTTAAAGAATAAACAAGATAATGCTTTTAAATGAAAGGAGAGAGTGAGTAGACAAATCTAATTAAATCCTGTTGGATTCACTTTGAATTTTATGAAGCTCAGCACCTGCATGGATTTATGTAACCGACCGTACAATGATTCAGAAATGATCCGAAGCCAAAAATCTCCATGGTGATTTCCATTTTGTTTCCACACCTTCTTCTTGGCCCAATGTCTCTGCAGCCCTTTGTCACTCTGCTTCTGCCTTTTCAAGAAAGGCATACATACCAATGAAATCATACAAGCTCCTACTTTTTGAGATTGTTTCACTAACTTTCTTTCTCCATTGAGTTTCATTCAAATGGTTGAGCTTACCGATATTTTATTCTTTTTATTCTACTGTGCACATGTAGTACAGTTTGTTTATCTAGTTTCCCACTGAAGAGCATCTGGGTTGTTTCCAGCTCGGGGCAGTTATTAATAGAGCTGCTATCAACATTCCTGCATGAGGTTTATATGAACGTAAGTTCTCATTTCTCTAGCAGAAATATTCTAGATGTTCAATTGTTCTGATGCCACTTGTAAACACGTTGCTTTTTCTACCAAATAGCCTGCAGAAGTGCAGTCAAACGATTTCTTCTAGAAGTGTGTTTATCCCCGTGCCAATGCCACATTGCCCTGTTAACTGTGTGCTATGATTTGGATCTTTAAAAAAAATCTTTTAAACATGTATTTATTCGTGTGTGTGTGTGTGTGAATGAGTGTGCATCTGTGTGAATAAATGCTATCTGTATGAAGGTATCCTAGGAGGCAAAAAAGAGTGCTGGATCTGTTAGCGCTGTCGTTAGAGACGTTTGGGTGCCACCTGATATGGGTGCTGGGATCCAAACTCAGGTCCTCTGCAAGAGCAGCAATTGCTCTTAACCATTAAGCTGTCTCTCCAGCCCATAATTTGGATTCTAACTGTCCCCCCAAACTCTTGAAAGTTTGGCCTAGAACTAGTGTGTGTGTGCACAAGTCCAAGAGCTGTAGGCCACAGGAGCATCGTAGGATAAACTTCCCATCACTTTCTACCTCACTCTTCAAGACAGGATTTCTCAGTAAAGCAGGAGCTTGCTGTCTTGGCTGTGCTGGCTGGCCAGAGAAATTCTGGGATTCATCTGTCCCTGTTCCTCCAGTGCTTGGATTTACAGGTTCAGACAGCAAGTGCTCTTACTGAGCCGTCTCCCAAACCTCATACTCTGTTTTATTTGGGGGTGGGGAGATGCATGTCTGTCTGTCTGTCTGTCTGTCTGTCTCTCTCTCTCTCTCTCTCTCTCTCTGTGTGTGTGTGTGTGTGTGTGTGTGTGTGTGTGTGTGTGTGTGTGTGTGTCTGTGTGTAGGTTTATAGAGGCCAGAGGTCAAAAGACAGGATCTCCTCACTGGCTCCTGAGGATCAGCAATTAGACCAGTGGCTGGCTAGTGCCCCCCAGGAATCCTCCTGTTCCCACGTCTTCAGCAGTGGGATTACACGCTCAGATTACCACCATTGCTAGCTTTTTATGTACGTTCTGGGGCTCACCCTCAACCTCAAGCTGTGTGGCAAACTATTTACCAACTGAGCTATCTCCCCAGATCTCTATTTTTAAAACATTTACTAAATTTATCGATATGAAGAGAATTTAAATGATACAGAACTGAAAAGTATTAAAAGCATGATATCATGCTGTTTGGAGGCTGAGGCAGAGGAATCATGAACTGAAGATTAGTCTGGGCTACATAGATTTTTGTTGTTGTTGTTGAGGCTACCCTGAGTGAAGATGACCTTCTCCCAAGGCCAACTGCCTTCACAGAAATCTGTAGATGACAAATGAATACAAATGGCCCAACTTTATGGACATTTTCAGTTTAACACATCTTTACTCCTTTGTGTTTTATACAGACAACCCACACATGCACTATGTCAGTTCTGACAAAAAAAAACAAGATAAAAAACCCAAACCCCAAAACCAACCAACCGAATGAATATCACCCAGAGATGTTAAAGTAGTCTCAAGTTGAAAAATATATTGTGGAGTATGTTTCAATAATAGTGTTCAACCTCCCATGGTTGGTTTTTGTGACAGGGCTTTTCTTTTATGCTAAGACTGGCTTCCAACTTAATGGGCTCAGTGATTCTTCTGCCTCAGTGTCCTAAATAGTTGGAATTACAAGTGATCACTACCACATGCAGAAAGTTTCTAGTTTAATTTCTGATTCTATCATGCTCAAAGTGTAATGGGGCCCCAGACCTTAGTAGGCCCTGAACCTTAGCACAACTGACGCCAAGATGGAAGTGCCATTCGGAGTGTAAAACTCAGCACATAGCACCGCCTGCCAAAAATAAAACAAAGACTGAATCCATCAAAGCCCACAGTTCTGGGAAAGTCTCTAGATGTACTAACCTTGCTTTTTGGCTTCTGGAGTTCTGCTTCTGGCTAACTGTTCTTGTTAACTGAAGTATGTCAACCCAGAACATGGTTTGTGTGCTTTAAAGCTCACCCTGAGAACACTTGGGACTACATTGGGATCCCAAACAACCAATGTAAGCACCAGCCCACTAATAAAGGCTTTCTATTGCTTTAAACCCATGGCTGAGCAGTCTTCTTCGGTGAATACCCCATAACATAAGCATGGTTGGTTTATTGGGAGGGTCTCACTATGTGTAGCTTGGCTGGCCTGGAACTCAGATCTGCCTGCCTCTCTCTGTCAAATGCTGGGATTAAAGGTGTGTGTCACCATGCTGGGCTTGATTGTATTTTTTTTCTTGGTTTTAGCTTTTAAAAAAATAATATTAGCATCATGAAACAATGGATTATTAATAATGAAGACATTTTACATACACAGTATCTTACTGAGGTTAAAAACTGAATGATGATTGTTTGTGGCAATGCTTCATTGTTTTCAACATTTCAAGGCAACAAGCTAGCTGCACACAATTAAGTGGCCTTGAACTCCTGATCTTCCTGCTTCATCTTTCTCAATGCTGGGAATTCAGGCCTGAGAATCACATCATTACATCCAGCTGGGTGGTCTACCTACCTCTGTCTCTTCAGTGTTGAGAATTAAAGACATGTGCCGCCGCATCTGGCCTAAGTATTTATAGAAATCTAAAATTGCCTTTAAAAAATTAGTGGTGATTATTTTTTTGTTGCGTCTAATAATAAATTTTGACTTGCATTTTCCTATGTAGTATGAATTGCATGCTTGTGGAGGACAGCATTAAGACCATATGTTTTGATCCATAGCCTTCAGTAAATTGAGGCAGTGAGTTGAAGGCCACTGTGGGCTACAGAAGGAGACTATCTCAAAAGAAAAGCAACCCATGGAAGCCTGGTGTGCGGTGGTTACAAAGAGAAGCTTCCTTGGTAGTGTGTGCAGTCTGTTACCTTAGGTCTCCTAAGGGATCTTGGACACAATTTCCTGGCAACGATTCCTGTTTCCAGTGTCCCTGCTAACCGCAGTCTAGGCTTCAGACAGGTGTGGGTGGTTTCCTTCAGGAAGCCCCAGGGCACAGTGGCCAGGGTTCACTCCGGCCAGGTGATTATGACCATCTGCACCAAGCTGAAGAATAAGGAACAGGTGATTGAGGCCCTTTGTAGAGCCAAGTTCAAGATCCGCCAGCTGGCTGTCAGATGATCCACACCTGAAGGAAGTAACGCTTCGTCCAGTTTAATGCAAATGAATCTGAAGGCATAGTAGTAGGGAAGCAACTCATTTTTGATGGCTAGAAGTCACTTATGTCCCCAGTCACGCTACTCTGGACAAGTGATGGATCTTGTATTCCTGAGGGTTTCCATTGCAATCTCCTATACCTCACCAAATTATGTTCAGTAACAAATCCCACATACAATCTGAAAAGAAAAGGAAAGTGCAGAAGTGCTTGAAGTATGTCACCAGATAACTACACAACTGCCAAACACAGCAAAGGCGAGAAGCAGCTCCCAGCACACGGTCGCCTCATAGATGCAGAGTTGTTCTTTTGGGATATTTTTCTTTTCATTCAATGTGAAAGAAATCGTTAGTGTTGTTGTTTTTTAAATCAGCAGTTACATTATTTGGTTTTTTAAAAAGAAAACAATGGTTTTGATTTCTTTCGCAGTTCACAGTTCTCAGAAGAGACCTAATTTTGGAAATTATGTAGTCCAGGGACATTTTCAGTAACCAAATGCCCGTCTACTAAAGTAGACGAAGCTTACTACTTCGATGTGGCTGCATATACTGGTATCTTTATCTTCTGCTATGCTCCTAGCAGATCCTGCAACCAAAGTCACATGGTTTCCCTGTCCTTACAGTCCTCTTAAGTATTGTTTTAAAATTGGAGTAATTCCACCATTTATAATTTCTGGTTTTGGTGATATGTCTGTCTGATTACCACCTTAAAAAAAAGACAACACTGCTTGAAGCAATCTTGAATGATTGGACAATTACATATTCTTCAAACTTACTTTTTAGGGGCAGAACTGTGAAAGAAACCAAAACTATTTTTTTTCCTTTTTTTAAAAAGCCACATAATGAAACTGCTGATAAAAACCCCAATGATTTATTTCACATTGAAGGAAAGGAATATGCAAAAGAAGCAATGCCAGGGAGGGAACCCAGGGCCTCAGACACCTAGGCAAGTGCTCTCCCACTGAGCTACAGCCACAGCCCGATGGTTGCTTTAAGTGATGACTTTACTAGTAGCCACAGCCTTAGAATGTTTGGGAATCATCTGCTAGTCCTGTGACAAAATGCCGAAGAGGAATCATTTTCAAGGAGAGATTTATTTTGGCTTATGTTCCCAGAAGTCCACTGTTTTTGGGCCCTTGGTTGAGTGTCAGAAAAGTATGGCTAAAGGTTTGGTAGGGGAAAGTTACTCACCTCAGGGTGGCCAGGAAGCAGACAGAGGGATGTGTGGATGGATGGGGCTAGATATACTCTTGAGGGGTTCCGTGACTTATTTCTTCTTCTAAGTAGGCCCAGCCTCCTAGTTTCCACCGCCTTTCAGTAATACCATGCAATTAGGATTTTTATCAGTGGACTAATTCATGGGTTAGAGCAGATCCTTCAAGACCCAATTACATTCTTGACGTGCCGTCAGCTAGAGATGAAGCTTTCAACAGATGAGCTTTGGGGAGGGGCACAGCCATAACAGCAGCCAAGTGCTAGATTGTTGATTTCCTTCTGGTAAAGCATTTGTGAACACAGGAAGAAATATACCATTATCCTAAGATCTATCATCATCAAAGAAGTGACAAGGTAGTTTGTGTGTGTGTGTATGTGTGTGTGTGTGTGTGTGTATATATATATAAAATTTGTCTTGAAAAATAAAGCTAAACTCCATCTCAAATCTCTGCTGAAAACCAAATGAAACCAAAACACCAAAAAAAACCCCAAAACCAAAACCAAAAAAAAAAAAAAAACAAAACAAAAAAACCCAAACCAAACCAAACCAAAACAACCTTTGCCAAACCTCATGCTGTTATTTCATAGTCCTGGGAAATCCTAGGAAAGGTCCTGCCGTATTTTGATGATGGTCTTTCTGTCTATGAAGAACCAGGGTCACTGGAGTTTAGTAAATATGTTAGATTATGATGGTTCAGAAGAGCAGCCTTCAGAAGACAGTTCATTGAGGCATCCTGCATAGCTTTGGGGATTGACTTAACTGGATGGCAAATCAGTGAAAGAACCTCATAGTCACAGATACACAGACATTGAAAAGATACATTGGGTGGTCTGGGCTCTCAGATAAAGAAGCCACAGCATCCTGGAACTCAGCAAGCAGTTGGGCTGGAAGGTGGGGTTATTCACACAGATAAACAGGGAGGCAGGGTTATCATATATGGCTGAATAAGGAGGCAGGTTTAGCTAATCTTATCGGGAACATTCTCTGCAGGGGAGCAGTGTTCAGGGGTAGACATCAGGGGGAGAAATCTATAGTGAACATTTTTTTTAAACACACTATTAACACCCACACTTGCATCCAAAGAAACCTTTGCCCTCTCTTTGAGCCCCACCCAGGCAGGGAAGGCTTTGCCATTCTTATGGGTTTGAGACATCAGGGTCCTTGACATGGCAGAGCCCACCCATGTCAGCGACACACATCCACTCAGGACTTCACACACTCAGGGCTTCTTCTTCACTTCCCCACAGGTCCCTTTTTCTTTGCTACGTCACAGCCCCTATTTCTAGAGGATCTGTTTTCTTTCTCTTTCTCCGTGAGCGTGTGTATGCATGTTCCTGTGGGTACATGTGTATGTTTATGGATAGCAGATATTAGCCTCCAGTGTTGTTTATCCAGTAGTCATCCAGTTTATATTTTTGAGACAGAATCTCATCGGCTTGGAGCTCACCAGTGAGGTGAGGTTGGCTGGTGGGTCTGGGGAGCCATCTGTCTTCACTTTCCAGGTGCTGGGATTATAATTATGTGCCATCAAGCTGGCCTTTTGACTTTACATGGGTTCTGGGGTTGAACTATCCATCTCTTCAGTTTCTTCTATTCTGGACTTGTTTTGTTGACCAGGCTAGCCTTGAACTCACAGAGATGCCTCCCAGATCCTTCAAACTTTTTTTTTTTTTTTTTTTTTGAGACAGGATTTCTCTGTATAGCCCTGGCTGTCCTGGAACTCACTCTGTAGACCAGGCTGGCCTCCAACTCAGAAATCTGCCTGCCTCTACCTCCCAAGTGCTGGAATTAAAGGCATGTTCTATCACTGCCCGGCTCCTTCAAACTTTTAAGCTGAGGATTTCATTAGAAAAAAAATATGAGAGGAATAACTATGCCCCGAGTGACAACAAACAAAACAACAAAAAACAAACCCCGAAGATGGCCAAAGCCAACTGAGGAATTGGACTTGTTTCTTCCAAACAGCAAGAAAGCAGTAGGTTAGCAGCAACATTCTCTGGCAGTCACATTGCTAGAACATAAGTCTCAGGCAGGACTGCTCTCCCCCACTCCCACACAAGTAGGGAGAAGACAGATTGATGATGTAACCAGTACAAAGACAATGGTAACTGTAGGAACACACACACACACACACACACACACACACACACACACACACACACAGAGAGAGAGAGAGAGAGAGAGACAGAGACAGAGACAGAGACAGAGACAAAGAGATAGAGATAGAGACACAGAGAGACAAAGACAGAGAAATGGGGAGGACTTGAACAAAGTCCAGCCTTTTGGTGCCAATCCCCTCAAACACATTAACAAGTCTTTCCAGGAAAGGTTACTGAAAAGGGATTATGTCTAATACTGTTTCCAAGAGTCCCTAAGACATCTTCCCGAAATGTTCCATCTTATCTCAGACCACCATGGCAGAGTCCAAAGGCCACACTCTTGAAGAAGAAAAAAAAAAAAAAACAAGAAAAAAAAGATCTGTTGTTCTTTAACCAGAGAAGAACAGCAGAAGGGCTGTGGGGCCTCCCGTGTGGATGGTGTTCTGTATGGCACGTCAGAGCCACATGGTAGCATTAGGAAGGTTGAGCGTCACTGACATAGTGCAATAGAGTAGAGTGGTAGATCCAGAAGGGAACCCATACAGAAATGGGCATGTACACACACTGGGGGAAAGAGAGTCTCTTCAGCATATAGAGTTAAAGAAACTGGATTTCTGCTTGTAGAAGAATTAAATAAGTCCCTGAACAAAGATCAGTTCAAAGTGGACTGTTGCGTCCGCCTTGACCAGCAAGTAAGACACTACACAGTCGGATCCTTCTCAGTCAGCTTTATTGCAGGAACATCATACGACTTTGCAACTGTAAACACGGCTGCCTACAGTGGACCAAGGAACTTAATATAAGACCTGAAACTTTGAAGCCCTTAGCAGTGGTTCTTAATCTTTTTAATGCTGCGACCCTTTAATATAGTTTCTCATGTGGCAATCCCCAACCATAAAGTTATTTTTTGCTGCTACTTCATAACTGTAATTTTGCTACTATTTTGAATTTTAATGTAAATATCTGATATGCAGGATATATAATATGCAATCCCCAAAGGGGTTGTGACCCACAGGTTGAGAACCTCTGCCCTAGAGGAAAAACATTTCAAGATATTGATATGGGCAGGATATTCTGAACAGAACTCCAATAACATAGGAAATAATCTCAAAAACTGGCGTATAGGATTACATGCAGTTAAGAAGCCTCTGCAAAATACAGGCAACCACCGTCAGCATGAAGAGATGGCCTGTGGAATGGAAGAGTCTTTGCGACCTGTACACTATGCAGGGGTTAAAAATCTAGGAGTAAAGAATTGTAAAACTCCCACAAATCATTAAATTAATCAATAAACAGGCTAATGAATGGAGTAGGCAACTGTCCAAAGAAAAAGTATGAACAGCCAATAAATATTATTCACAATAGCAAGAAATGGACCCAACCGAGATATCCATCAATAGGTGAAAAGATCAAGCTACATGGTGTACATAACAATGGGATTTTATGCAATGAAGAAGAATGATGAAAGCATGGCACTTACAGCGAGATGGATGCAAAGTAAGGCAGTCTCAGAAAAACAAATACTGTATGCTTTCATATGCAGAACACAGATTTAAAACTCTGGGTGTAGACAAGGCTGGCCTGGAACTCACAGAAGTCCACCTCCCACCTTCCTCTGCCTGCTGAGTGCTGCCATGAAAGGCACGCACCACTGGGCCTGGCTTTGTTTTTGAAATTTTACAGTTCACAGTTTGAGGTAGCATAAAGATGCAAACTTTTTGCAAGTTGATTTTCCTTCTAGCAGAGGTTAATATTAATTATTCTAAGAAGTTTATCTCGAGATTCCTCTGGATACAAACTATCTCTGAAAGCAATTTTGTCTCTTCTATTTTAAATATTATACCATTTATTTCCTTTCATCAATTTTTCTCATTGGATAGATGCACCCAGTACAATGGCCCATTTATGTGATAATAATTGATATTCTTGTCTTATTCATGGTCAGAAACGACAAAACTTCAACATTTCACTGTGGTGTTTATTGTGCCTCTTTGTAGATATGTGATAAAGTATTACATAGCAGAATCATTTCATTATATTCTTAGGTTTCTGAGTGTATTCATCTTGCATAACATGTTGAATTTCATCAAACACTGCATTCATTATTAAGATGGACATAGCCACTAATCTGCTATTTTGAATTTTGACAATCACGCACCCCTGTGGTAATACAATTTCATTATGTGTAATCTATGTCTTGGTCATTTCTTTAGGGTTTTTATGAGTTGTATTAGCCTGTAGTAGTTCTGTTTAATGTAGTGCTGATAGGTTTGGGGGCAAGGTTATATATAGTAGTTTCATAAAATGAGTTGGGATATAAGACCTCTTTTCCGGGTACTACTTAACAGAAGGGCTACATCAGGTTCATACCGGCACTGGTTGGTTTTGTATGCCAACCTGACATAAACTAGAGTTATCTGAAAGAAGGAAACCCCAACTGAGAAAATGTCTCTCTGAGATCAGGCTGTGGGACATTTCTTAACTAGTGATTAATGTGGGAGGGCCGGGTTCATGTGGTTGGTATCATCCCTGGGCTGATGGTCCTGGGTTCTTTAAGAAAGCAGGCTGAGCAAGCCATGATGAACAAGCCAGTATGCAGCACCTTCCATGGCCTCTGCATCAGCTCCTGCCTCCAGCTTCCTGCCTGTTTCAGTTCCTGTTCTGGCTTCCTTTGGTGATGAAGAGCAATGTGGAAGTATAAGCCGAATAAATCCTTTCCTTCCCAGTTTACTTCTTGGTCATGGTGTTTTTGCTGCAGCAATGGACACCCTAACTAAGACAATACCCTGCAAACTATAATGAAGCTGATTTAGGGAAACTACTTGTTCGGTTTCTATACTGATATTGTGCTTCTGTATATAGAAGCTCAAAGTTACTCATATTTTTCTATATATTTTGATGTATGGCATATGTCTGTGAGTGGGTTTATCTGGCTGTATGGCATCTGTGGCAATAGCTCCATTTATTCAGTTCTTTAATGACACAAACCATTTATTGGTCACTGCTGTCTGTTAACCATGTCTCTGCGTCAGATCCCATATGTACACACCCTCATTTAATCCTCATGAAGAAGATGACTCAACTGCCACATATGGTAGCTCACATCTATAATCCTAGCACTCAGGAGGCAGAGGCAGGCAGATCTCTGAGTTCAAGGCCAACCTGGTCAACAGGGTGAATTTCAGAACAGCCAGAGCTACATAGTGAGCCCCTATCTTGAAACAACAGTAACATAAATAAATAAATAAATAAATAAATAAATAAATAAATAAATAAAATAAAAGAAGATGAATCAGAGTTTCCACAAAATTCATTATGCTTGGGTCCATGATGTAAGCAGCAGATTTGAGATCAATATTCTTGTTTTTTTTTTTAGTTAATGCTTTGGAAGGCTGAGTTCAGAAATTATGGTGTAATGTATAGCTTCAGTTGTAATCTGATGTTTTTTATAAAATTAAAAGTAATTCTCTCTCTCTCTCTCTCTCTCTCTCTCTCTCTCTCTCTCTCTCTCACCCTGCTTGATTAAAATGGCTTTGTTCTTCCCTTTAAGGAACCATCTCTCTAAATGTGGCACCTCCCAGGCTGTCTATAGAGTTAGCTGCTTCTCCTGCTTTCTATATTTTTCTGAGACACACTAAGTGCTTGACTGCCCAAGCAGCTACAGGTATTAGCTCTGCAGGTTTGAGTTCAAGCTGAGGCCTTTGACATTCCCAGGCATTGATAAGGTTATTAAAGTTATCTCCCAATACACTGAAAGAAACTGACTCCATCCCAAATTCCTTAATGCCACATGAAAACTCCACACCCTGACAATCTCACTACATACACACCTGACGACATGGGGCATTTTTTTCTCTTACTATCATTAGGATCCTGAAAACCACTTTAAAGTCACTCAATAAATACTTAAGACTTGGTGTTTAGCGTTGCTTTCTCTTGTATATAAACTGGCCCCATCTCCAGATGGTTTATGGTACCACCTCATGGGGATTACCCTGCCATTAATATTGGGAGTCCTTAGCTGTGGGGTTGGCTTGACAGAACAGATGGCATCATTATACAGAAACTTTAAAAACTTGCCATAATAACATGCTTACTTCCTTGTGCTACAGACTATATGACCAACATGCTTAAGCTATTTGGAGTAGCTTATGGGGAGAGACAGTTAAGCAGTTACGTCACAAAAACCATATAGAAAAATGCCATGATACTCCTCAAACCCATTTGTCTTTCTAAGTTACTCAAGTTAAGAGGCAACCTTCTCTCTTTCGTCTTCTACAAATCTTCTGTTGACATGCCATTTACCACATCTTACTTAGAAGCCTTTCCAGCTACCCGATTCCCATCTTTCACTCCTATTTTGATAAACAGAGTCAGAAGGTTACATCTCTGGGACCCCATTTGCATTTCATACCACCCCAAAATAGTCCCACAGAAAAGAAATCCTACTAAGGATCTATCTTGCTTAAGAAATGGTAGAAAATTCCGTGTAGCCATTGTTTATCCTTCTTATAGAGGTTAGAAATATGTCCTCGTCCTATTTGGGTATGGTGGTGCATGTGTGAAGTTCCAGCACTAGAAAACCTGAGCAGGGAGGATCACTTTGGTCCATGAGTTTGAGACTAGTCTGGGTGATAAAATGAGATCCAATCTAAAAATCAATTCTCATTCCTTATAAAGAAGGACTGAAAGTCTGTGGTTCAAATGAAGACCAAATGCAGGTTATCTAAGTTTCCTTGAAGAGCATTAGAGGTCCCTAGGTTGTAAAGCTGGATGAAAGGGTTAGAGATTATACAAAAAAGAGAAAAGAACCCTTTGGACTTGTTGAGGCAAAGCCAACACTGGTCTGCCTCCATTGTCTCTGTATAGGTTATGGCAGTTCTGATAAATACTGACCCTGTACTGGTGGGAAGGAGACAGTATTGGATCAGTTTTCCAATTTGTAAAGTAAAAATTAAAGTACTTAGATTAAATATTGATGTGAAGAATAACTAAAAAAATCAATGCAGGCTGCAGGGATGTCACACTCTGATGGGGTAATATATAGACACACACACACACACAAACATATATATATACACATACATACATGTGTATATATATAGATAGATAGATAGATAGATAGAGAGAGAGAGAGAGAGAGAGAGAGAGAGAGACTATAATACACACACACACACACATATGGATGGAGACAGGCGGGATTTATTAGAATGTCGTACACACTTCAGTCAGGTAATCCAACAATTAGCTGACTGTGTACAAGGCTAGAATTCTAAGGGACCATCAGCATATGCTGGGATCCTGAAGCAGTAGGCTCTAGCACCACTGAAAGAATGGATGTGCTAGGGAGGCACGGGCCAGCAGGCAGAAACCCAACAGTTTCCTCCGTCCATGTCCTTAGACGGGCTATCAGCAGGTGTGGCCCAGGCTAGAGGTCAGCTTTCCCAACTCAACTGATCTGGATTAGAAGTGGGTCTTCCTATTTCAAATTAAGCAAAACTTTCTCACAGGTGTGTTGCCCAGTTTTGGACTCCAGATGCAGATGTAGTCAAGCTGACAACCAAGAATAGCCGTCACAGAGAGGCCTTCGTATCGTTTTATTTATGAAAGTGTTATTCTTGCAAGAGTCAGGCTATAGCTATACTGGTGGAGCCTGAGGAGTTTACTCTGTGTGTGTGTTCTCTTTTTCCACTCCAATTGACCTTGGTTATATGTATCTATCTGCCCCAATCATGTAGTGACTCTGACTGCAGCTGTTGTACCAGATGTAGTGTCCTTACTTGAGCAAATTACCACAGCTCCTGATATAGTATGCAGCTATTGTCCTAACAAATGCCATTTCTTGATACCTGTTCATAAGGACCATCTGAAGCACTGCTTCACCCTGAAGATGGTATAATGTCTGTGCTCGTTAACACTCTTCTCATTAAACAGTATACATTGCATCCGTCTATTATTCCCATTCTATAGGTGAGACTAACAAGGCCCAATGAAGAGAAGTATTTTATTTAAAGTTCAAGTCAGTAGTACTTGATACAGCCAACTTTAAACCTAGGCTTCTCGGAACACTTGTGTGCTTTTGTTATAACTGTTTACAATTTTTTTTAAATTTTAAAAATGGGCTTAGAGGGTCAGGCTTGGTGGTGCATACCTCTAATCCTCTTTTTTCTTGCTTCCTTCTAAGCTTTAATCTGGAAGGTTATGAAACTCTTTGGGGATAAAGCACATGCTCTGATTTCATCTCTGAGTCCTTAGATCATAGCACCATGACTGATGCTTGGCCTGTCAGTAACACTTTATTAAGTGAATAATCCCCTCCAACTTTGATTAAAACCTGCCTCTCAGAAATAATTTAAATCAGAATCTACACACACGCATGCGCACACACACACACACACACAGACACACACACACACACACACAGAGAGAGAGAGAGAGAGAGAGAGAGAGAGAGAGAGAGAGAGAGAGGGAGAGAAAGAGCGAGCATGTGCAAACGCGCAGACACATGTGTATGGAGATCGAAGGTCAAGCTCAGGAGCCACACATCTTGTTTTTTGAGATGGAGCCTTTCACTAGAACCTATGATTCACCAATTAAACTAGACTGGCTGGCCAAGAAGCCTCAGGGCGACTCCTGTCTCTTCCTTTCCAGTGCTGGGATCACACATGTGTGCCAGCATGCCCAGATTTTTATTAGATGCTCAGCTGTTTATGTTTGTGGGGCAAGCACACCACAGACTGAAGTGTCTCCCCATCTTTCTAAAAGGGATTTTTTTATTATAAGAAATATACCAGACATATGAAGTATTGATGTGGTGGGCCTGATCATGTTGCTATTTATGCCCTAGACTGCTTTGTGGGAAGAACTTTGGGCTGGAAAAGTGCTTGAGTACTCAAAGGTTAATGAGCTATTCTGTGGGAACTTGGAAGAAAAGAATGTTGAGAGAAATGCAGACTATAGAGGCTTGGCTTGTGAAATTTCAGAGGGAAGCAAAGACTCTATCAGGACCATCTATATGATATATATGAATTAAGCATCTGTAGAAGCAAAATCTTTGCTTTACTGGGATAAAGGATACTGGTTAGCTGAACTGAAAAAAAAATCAGCGGTGATTAAAAAGAGATGAGCACCACTGAGGTGAAATATTTGGGGAAACATGTCCTCAGGGAGAGCACACACGAGCTCTGATTTTGGGTCAAGGAAGCACGTGTGCATTTCAAGCCTGGTAGCAGAGCTTGGCAAATAATGTGGGAGAGCCTCTCACATGGTACTGGTTTTGAAGGCACAAAGAGGTCATGGAGAGAAACTGAGGCCTGGCACTGTGTGGCAGGTTCAGAGTCTTCATGAGGAGAGGCCAGGATAGGCCATTGATGAAGGTGTAGCTTTAGTTGTTGTACATACCCAGGATTGAAGGGAGAAAAGCTGAGGTTTGGCACCATATAATATGGTTGGCCTGGAGAGAGGTCAGAAGGCCATTGGTGAATGTGACTCCTCACTGTACTGAGACACCAACCTATTGGTGATGGCAGGACTATGGGACAACCACCAAGGACAGTGGCAAGTGTGAAGTGAAGCAGGCTTGAACCTACTTGACAAGCTGTGTGTGCTGTGGATGAAGAGCTAGAGAGGCAGAGCTATCTAAACTGTTTGGAGCCATGGAGATTGTGAGTGAGTCCAGATGTCTACACTGAGATATTTACACTGTTGGAGTTTGGTTTTGCTCCGATCTGATTTATAACTGTGTCCCAGTTTCTTCCTCCTGGAATAAGAAAATATGTAACTTTTATTTTATTTTACTTTATTTTACAGGAGCCCACAGTTAAGAGTCTTTGGATTTTTACAGAGACATTGAACTTTTACAGTATTACAAAATTTATAGCCTGTTGGACTTTTAAAGTTGAACTTTAAGGTTGGAGAGATGGTTCAGTAGTTAAGAATACTTTTCCTAGGGGCCGTTCGGAGACTGTTCCACCTGGGTATCCATCCCATGTGCAGTCACCAAAGGCAGACACTGATGTGGATTCTAGGAAGTGCATGCTGACAGGAGCCTGATATAGCTGTCTCCTTAGAGGTCTGCAAGAGCCTGAAATATACAGAGGTGGATGCTCACAGCTAACCATTGAGCTGATCATGGGGTTCCCAGTGGAAGAGTGAGAGAGAAGACTGAAGGAGCTGAAAGGGTTTGCAGCCCCACGGGGAGAGCAACAATACCAACCAACCAGAGCTCCCAGGGTCTAAACCACCAGCCTGGGAGCACTTAGGGAGGGACCCATGGCTCCAGCTGTATATGTAGGGATGATGACAGTGTCAGGCATAGGTGGATAAGGAAGTCCTTGGTCCAGTGAAGGCTGGATGCCTCAGTGTGGGGGAAATCATGAGTGGGGAGGTGGGAGTGGGAAGGTGGGTGGAGGTACATCCTCATAGAAGCAGGAGGAGGGGAGATGGGATAGGGGGTTCCTGGTTGGGGGGAAATGGGGAAAGGGGATCACATGTGAAATGTAAATAAAATATCCAATAAAAAAGGGAAAAATTCACTAACCAAAAGAGAAGAAGAAGAAGAAGAAGAAGAAGAAGAAGAAGAAGAAGAAGAAGAAGAAGAAGAAGAAGAAGAAGACTTTTCTTCCAGAGGTCCTGAGTTCAATTCCCAGTAACCACGTGGCAGCTCACAAACTGATGCCTTCTTCTGGTCTGTAGGCATACATGTATACAAATCACCTGTATACATAAAAGATAAATTAAAAAAAAAAGGTTGAATTGTATTTTGTATTGTGATATTAACATGATATCCTGGTGACAAGGAAAGGCTTAATAGTGATACCTTTTGTGTCGAGTTGATAGGGAGTATAGTGTCCAGTATTATTGTTGACTTGATGCATCTAGAAAGAGGGAATCTCAGCTTAAGAGTTGAGATGCTTGGATTGGACTCTGGGGTATTTTTTTGGTTGCTAATTGGTGCAGGAGGGTCCAGCCCACTTGTGTGTGGTGCCAACCCTAGGCAGATGGTCCTGGGTTGTATGAACATCCAAGCTAAGGAAACCATGTGGAGCAAGCCAATAAGCAATGTTTCTCCATGGCCCCTGCCTCCAGGTTCATGCCTTGAGCTCCCGCTCTGGTATCCCTTCATAATGGACTACAAGCTGTAAAGTGAAATAAATCCTTTCCTCCCCAAGTTGCCTTTGGTTATGGACTTTATCACAGCAATAGGTATTAATGTAAGACAGAAATGCAAAGGAAAGCATAGGTCCTAAATTTAGTATACTGTGTAGTCAGTCCTTAAAATATTCTTTGAAATCATGATTATACTCATGAGACTTTGTCTCTTCTATTTGGGCCTTCATCAACATTCAACCATCATAACTAATGGGCTAAAATAGAAGCCACCAAGTTAGTTTGCCTAAGAGCATGGGGAAATGAAAAAGGATATCTAAAGGTGAGTTTTGACTAGCTGCTCAGAAGTATACATTTAGCAGGAATGCAAAGTTAAAAGATATTTTAATTGTTACAAGAAGTGATTGGAAAGCATGCTGTTGCTGCTATAGTTACTGGTGGAACCTGGGAGAATAGAGCCAATAAATGAGGCAGACTAAAGTCTCATGCAATTTATTCAGAGCATCAGACAATTTATACTCTGAGGGTGAAGAATAGTCACTGGAGTAAAGTGTACAGTCACAAGGAAAAGCTGCACAAGGCAAAACATGTTTTTTCCATAGAGGCATATGAATAACAAAAGCAGGAATAAACTAACTCCTATCTGCTATACCTGGGAGGGGCACGAAAGCACAGTCCAAGAGCAATTTATGTTTTTGAAGAAACTGAGGCGATAAGACTCTTGTCTCATTTTCTGGGAGTTTTCTCACAAGCACTCAGAATTTTCCTCACATGACTACATTCTGGGATTGTGTTCTGACAGCATGTTTATGAAGAAGTCATTTTAGTTTTACACAGAAATGTCAGTGTTTTTAAAAAGAAAATTCACAAAGTTGTATAATCATCGGTACTATTTAATTATAGAAAGTTTTTTTTATCATTTACAAATGAAACCCTATAGCCATTAGTAATCACAACCTATTTATTACCCATTCTCAAACCAATTCTTGACCATAGTGGATCTATTTTCTGTTATTATGGGTTTAATCTACTCTGAATATTTCAAATAAACAGAATGAAACATTTTATGGCTTTTATATCCTGGCATCTTCAACCTTGTATACTGATTTCTTCTCTCCCTCCTTTTCTCCCTCTCTCCCTCCCTTTCTCCCTCCCTTCCTCCCTTCCTTCCTTTCTCCTTTCCTTCCTTCCTTTTTTTTTTTTTTTTTTTTTTTTTTGGTTTTTCGAGACAGGGTTTCTCTGTATAGCCCGGGCTGTCCTGGAACTCACTCTGTAGACCAGGCTGGCCTCTAACTCAGAAACCCGCCTGCCTCTGCCTCCCAAGTGCTGGGACTAAGGCGTGCACCACCACCGCCTGGCCTCCTTGCTAACTTCTATATATATATTGTTTAAAACAGGGTCATGACACAAGAAAATGATCTGCTTTTATTTCCTTTTAGGATATGTATTTTACATTGCTGAAAGCAAAACTTCTGATTTCACAGATCTACACTGGGTCCAAGAATGACCTTGTTGCAGGATATTTGATTACATTGTGAACCCCAAGAATATGTTGTTTATTAGGAAAAAAATTGTTTTTTCTAGTTGTGATGTAATTCAAACCATAAGACACACCTTTAGTCCCTCTGGCTGGAGTATTGACATACCCTTACTATACATGTTTAAACCTGAGCAATAAAGGTAAAGTTCGTTTTAGAAAAAAAAAAAAAAAAAAAAAAGAAACAGGGTCATGAAATACAGTTAAGACTGACATTGCATTCACTATGTTAGGTGACTCTGGGCCTGCACTTGCCGTTCTCCTGTCTCAGCTTCCCAAGTGCTGAGAACACACACGGTCACCGCTCTGCCTGCCCAGCTTTGTATAATGCTTTCAAGTTACAGCCATGTTGTATCATTCTTTATTAAAATTGAAGAATATTCTACTAAATTGCAATTTTATGTCAAATATTCTACTTATTAATGTTATCTTTCATTTGGTCAATCATAATTGTACACATTTATGGGATACCATGTGATGCTTTAATCTGTGGATAGAATGTAAAATGGTTAAATCAGTCTAATATGATCATTAAAATTGTGGCTAAATCATAATTGCTAATGATTTTATCACTTACCTATTTTTATGAGGTGACATTACAAATTAGTATATGATATATGTAAGACATTGTATAGACTGTAGTCAGTAATTTATCTTGTTCTAGAACATGTACTCTTAGTCAACAACTTCCCCATGTCCTCTTCTTTTTAGATTATAGCTATCTTAGTGGGTATTTAGCAGTATCTCATTTGTGGTTATGTAGGTGTGTGTGTGAGTGTGAGTATGTGTGTGTGTATAGTTACATGTGTGTGTATATGTGTTATTCTGTATCTGTATATGAGGGTGTATATGTGTGTGATTGTGTGTATGTGTGCATGTATATGTGCTAGTGTACATGCTTGTGTGTGTGAATGTATGTGTGTATGTGTTGTGTGGTTGTGTATGTATGTGTGTATGCATGCATGTAGCTATGTGTATGTGCATGTATGTGTAGTTCTGTGTGGTTTGCTCATGTGTGGTTGTGTGTGCATGTGTGTGTGGTTTGTGTGTAAATGTGTGTATGTATGTGTGTATATGTATATGTATGTGTGTGTATATACTCATGTATGTGTGCATTATGTGGGTGTATGTCGGTGTGTGTGTATGCACATGTGTGCATCTGTGTGCATCTGTGTGCATCTGTGTGCATGTTTGTGTGTATGTATATATGTTTTTTGTGCATGTGGATGTATGTGGTTCTGTGTGGATTTATGTGCCGTTGTTTGTATGTGTGTGTGGCTGTATGGTTGTGTGTTTGCTAAAGATAAAGTCCAGGGTCTTGAACATACTTGTCAAGCAATCTACTACCAAACTAAATCCTCAGTTCATTTTGGTCTTGATTTCTATTTCTCCAGTGACTATTAATGCCCAATTCTTTTTGATATGTTTGTTGTACGTCTACTTTGAAGAAATACTTATTCTTGTCATTGTCTCTCATAACCTTGGTTGCAACCTGTCTGGCAGCTAACCTACCACTGTGCTGTATGGCTTAAGACTCCACACCTGGCTCAGAATTACTAGGACTTTGTGTCAGTGACTGAAGAAAACCTCCATATTTCTTGCCTCACTTTAAGACTCGAGAAGAACAAACCTGTTGACACAGCCAATCACATAGCATGCCTGGGTAGCTAATTGCCTTCAATTTCATTAGGTCAATGCCCTCTAATAAAGACACACTGAAGGTACCCTTTCCCCACCCCTATTCATAAAGCTCTCTGTCTATCCCCTGCCCGGCATTATCTGCTAAATGCAGGTGTTGGTGTCTGTCTTCCTTGCTACATATATAGCAACAAAGAGCTGAACAAAGAGCCTGTTTGCTCTCATTTGGGTGGGTTCGTTCATTTCCACAGTGGATTGCCAGGTACAAACTTCTCACTTAGGTATACTGTTCACTTAAGTTCAAATTTGTTAGTAGGACGGTATCCCAACTATTGAATAGTTAAGATTTGCTTAACTGGAGCCCTGTGCATTTGTCAAGCTGTAGGCCAGCACAGAATTCTCAGACAGAGGTGTTGTAATGGCTTTCCTAGCACCAGACAACTGGCTAACTCAGCTCAGCTGAACCCTCTGGCTCACAAAGTGCCAATGAGACCACACTGCCGTTTGGCTGTACTGTATTCTTGCAGCAGGCGAGCTCTTATCCTCTGATCAATACGTGCTTTCTTTCACCTTTATCAAGCTGGGGGACTTTGAAAGTATTGTTTGGGTTTTAGCTGCAGACAATACTAAAAGCCCTTTTTGCTCCTTGCAAGTTAATTAACGGCACGTCAATGATCTCTGCTGCCAGTTTCCTCTGATCTTCATTGGAGTTGTGTTAATTCAGGCCCCAGGGCCTCTGGAGATTTGTGCAGGCTTCAATTCTGATTTATTTTTGTCTTGACCAGATGGCTCCAGGTTTCTAGGACTGTACCAATGTCTTTTGGATTATCCTGTTTATCTTTCCCAGTGCCGAAGGTTAGCGTTCATTCTTATGAGACACCTTTGTCAGCAACACAAGCCATTTACCTCCACTGCTGCTTGGACATCATAACCAAAGCTATTAGATGTGATAGATGTTTTTCTAAACTCTGTGACATGACCTGGTTGAAGGTTGGTTTGTTTTTCCACCTTTTAGAAGCCATGGTCATCAAAAAGGCAGTAGGATACAGGACTGAACAGAGAGGAAGGGAGCCTTCAGGAGCGCTGCAAACCCTCCTGGAGTTCCCTCTCTACTTCTTAAGGCAGTGGTCATGAAAAATATAAACAGAATATCTTTAGTACGGTTAATAAACATGCAAAGGGACATATGATGTTCGAAGAAACAACACATCAAAACTAACAAAAGTAGGGTTTCACTGCCAGACTACGGAATTAAATTCACACAAAGGGGTACACTCAGTTCATGTTAAAATGGCGCCTACGTGTTCTGTCTGACACAAACAATGCTCATAGTCATTGAGGCTAAAGCAGATTATTCCCTGGGTAGTGGATTTTGAAGCCTTGAAAAAAATGTGCTGGAAGCCCCACTCTACAGAGGCCTGTGATATTTGGGCTTAGGCATATAGGGAAGAGAGAGGTCCCCCCAGTCTCCTTCATTCTCATGTATGCTCTCTAGGCTGGATCTACAGAACAAATTACTCTACAAGCATGATCAACAAGAGGAAAACAGTACCTGTACATGTACAAGCGCCATTCAAAGAAATGAGCAAAGCCGGGTGCTTTTCTCTGTAGACAACACTTTTGAAGAAAGGAGGGGATGAGTGGCTTCCTGGATGAGGGTAATGCACTCTAAGGATGTCACTAGAAGCTGATGAAATAGTATGAGAGCTGGTGGACGATAAGGGCGGCATCAATGAGATTATTTATTTAGGTTCATTATGGCCCCAGCTACACATATTGGTGACTAAGGCTATTTTTTCACCTTAATAGGGGAGGGTGCTCTTTTGGAATTAATCTTGATGGCTTCCTGTATGCAGCAAAGGTGAAGCCAAATGGGTTTCTTGACAGTTATGGAAATCAAGTGATTTGGGCATAAAATAATCACTGTATTAGCCTGCAAGTTAGGCACATTTTGAGATGGCTTAAGTTTTTCACACATGCATATACAGTCATATACACATATTAACACACATAATCCAGAAATGAAAAATTACAATTTTTTAGGGATTTCAGATACCCAAATCCCAAACAAACAAGCAGATAGACAAACAAACAACAAAAAGAAAACAAACCAAAGACCTCCCCAAACACAACTGTGGAGAGACCCAGTGGGCTCCAATAGCAGGGGTGCTAACTGCCCTTTATTGTGGAGAACTCAATCAAGAAGTTATTCTATTTCCCCTTCTCAGGGAGATTCTTGGGTCCCATCTTAAGCCCTCTTTGTTACTTAGCCTCTCTGGGTCTGTGGACTGTAGCATGGTCATCCTTTACTTTCCAGCTAATATCCACTTATAAGTGAGCACATATCATGTTTATTTTAAAAAAAGTATTTAGCAAGGGATAAACTAATTTCTTCTTCACAATGCAAAAAAAAGACTTCAATATACTCGACTTCTATGAGTTAGGGACAATAGTCTACCTAAATAGAAATTACTTCTAAATTTTAATCCAAGTATCTATCAAAGACTGAATCTTCAAAAAATAAAGTATGAAAGAAAAGAATTTATGAGGAGTCCAGAGATGTAGCTCAGAACCTGGGTCCCATCCTCAGCGTACCCTGGCCCCCCACCCAGAGTTCCTAACCTCTGGGATCTAGTTAACCTACTATGTGCCTGACTGTGGATGGGTGCCAAAAGCTAATGAAACAGTTTGTTTGTCTCTTAGACCAATTGTAAAGTTTTGCCTACAAAAAGAACGTAATCCTGCACTCCCTGTGGAGGTTCACAGTACAGGTAAAACATGCAGTCTAGTGGTAGGCACATGAGCCTGGTGGCATCCCTTGCTCATTTGATCTGCACCTTGAAAATTGAGAACTGGGGCAGTGGGCCAGTGTATTTTGTGTATCTAACATGCAAAGGATATTTGGGGTGGGTATTTTCTAGAACTAGACTCTGAGGCAGTCTACTGGGGCAGCAGAAGGCAGCCAAAGGATTCTAAGTATCTAAGTATAGGTGATAGGTCTGACTCTGATCCTCTCCACCTTCAGGCATCTCACATTTATTTCACTTTCACCCTCTTCTGCTCTTCTGTAGCATGTTCAGATGGGGAAGTCCCATCCCAGTAGTATTCTACTGTGATGCTTTATGCATCATTATGACCATCAGTACATCTGGTTCCTTAAGGTAATGGATATCATCCAGCCTTTCCCTGGTTTTTATTTTTGATGATTTTATACAAAACCAGACTAGATCAGTGGATTTTTAAAAAAACAATTTATTTTGTGTCTATGGATGTTTTTCTGCATGTATGTATGTATACCATGTGCATGCCTGGTACCTGTCTGTGCAGTTCAGGACAGGGCTTCAGATCCCTTGGAACTGGAGTTATGGCTGGTTGTGATTGACCATGTGGGTGCTGGGAATCAAACTTCAGCCACCTCATTTAAAACTAATTTTATGTATATACATGTTATATCCAAGTATGTCTATGCACCAGCCACTTGGCTGGTTCCTCTGAAGGCTAGATGAGGGCATTGGATCCCCTTGGAATGGAGTTACATACAATCATGAGCCATATGGATTCTGTGGATTGAATGCGACTCTCCTGGAAGAGCAGCCAGTGCTCTCAACTGCTGAGCCATCACTCCAGCTCCTGGATTAGTGAAAGTGAAGCACCATAGGCAGGCTTGCTCACTCAGTGGCTGAGAGGCAGGGGTTAACATTTTCTGGGGAGAGAGAGATCTTGATCTTCTTAGGCTAATAATATGCAAGATTTCATGGTACTGGGAAGTGGCAGTGAGTCACAGCTAGTCAGCCACCAGATTGCAGAGGGGAACTGCTACTACAGTATAAAACACTGTATTGTAAAGGGTTTGGATATTTGTATTTAGAATATTATATTCCATGATAGCTACAAAGTGCTTACCTGTGTGTACACAAGACACAACCAACACCTTACTATAAAACAGGGTTTATGTTAGTTGATTTTCCAAACTGCAAGCAAAAGAATTTTGATGTGTATGCTTGGCTAGGTTGAGGTATTTTTTTTTTTTTTTTTTTTTTTTTTGGGTTTTTCGAGACAGGGTTTCTCTGTATAGCCTTGGCTGTCCTGGAACTCACTCTGTAGACCAGGTTGGCCTCGAACTCAGAAATCCGCCTGTCTCTGCCTCCCAAGTGCTGGGATTAAAGGCGTGCGCCACCACCGCCCGGCCCTAGGTTGAGGTATGATGTTCATTATTAAATTTATATACGTAAGATCTGTCTATGTACCCTGAAACTTGCTATGTGGCCCAGGCTGGCTTTGAGTTTCTAATCCTCCTGCCTCAGCTTCCTGAATGATGGGATTACAGACAAGTAGCATCATGCTTGGTTGACTAGGACTTTTGCATCTTTTGATGGGCTGATGGCTTTTGTGTAGCTTTGTGAGAAATGATTATAGCTTTTATTATTAGCTCTATGTCCTATGAAATCTGGCACCATTTTGGTTTATAGACATAGCTATAAAATTATTGCTAGAACATCTGGGGCTGGATGCAAAATCCAATAGTTGGAAAGACTGCTACTGCTATAGTTGTTTGAGGATAATGAATTCAAGTCTCTGGAAATCAAAGTATTTGAGGAACCTGAAAAAAATCAAAGTTTAAAGTTAGAACTTTAACTGCAGTATTTTAGGGGGGGTTGTATGGTAGCTCTTATTTATTTTTCTTTATTTTTGACAGTTTTACATATATGAAATAAATATTAATATATGATATATATGAAATAGATGTGTGAAATATATAAGTGAAATATATATGTGCGAAGGGTACACACACACACACACTCCACACACAATGTATTACGGTTATAGTTACATTATCCTCCAGTGTTCACCTTCCTTTCTATCTGAACTCTTTCTTCTTCATCTCATGCCCCAGTGGTCACACTATTAAGGAAAGTTACACATGTTCCTCCGGCAATCATTAACACTCATTAGTGCCTCAGGAAGGGATAGGCCTCACTGTCAGCTCTTCTATCCATGGTAGACATTTGGAAGGCCCGATGTTACGCATGGTTGAGACAGTAATGTCATGTCTGGACAGCAGAGTTTCAGTATGTTCTTTCCTGTCCTTTGGCTCATAAGTTCTTTCTGCTTCCTTTCAGTGATGCTCCCTGGTTGATAGTGGGGGTGGGGGTGGTATAGAAGTATGGCTGTTTCATTTAAGGCCTATTGTCATTAGTCACTTATTCTCAGTCCCTTTATTGACTGTTTCATTTTGCAAAAGAAGCTTCTTTGGGCCAGGATGATAGCTGTAGTAGTCTACGGTTATATATATGTATGTGTGTGTTGGTGTGTGTGTGTGCGATCCACTTGGACTTGAGCTTTGTGCAAGGTGATTAATATGGATCTATTTTCATTCTTCTATGCACAGATCACCAGATAGACTAGCACCATTTGTTGAAAATGCTGTCCTTTTTCCACTGGATGGTTTTAGCTCCTTTGTCAAAGATCAAGTGACCATAGGTATGTGGGTTCATTTCTGGGTCTTAAATGACTTCCACTGATCTTCCTGCCTGTCTCTGTACCAATACCATGGAGTTTTTTTTTTTTTTTTTTTTTTATCACTATTGCTCTGTAGCCAACAAAAACAACAACAAAAGAACATGAATTAACAATCACATGTCATTGATCTCTCTCAACATCAATGGTCTCAATTCCTCAGTAAAAAGACAACAACCTACAAAATGTATGCAAAACCAGGATCCAGTCTTCTGTGGCACCCATGAAACAAACCTTAACATCAAAGACAGACATCATCTCAGGGTAAAAGGATGGAAAAATGTCCCAAGAAAACAGACATAAGAAGAATTTTACTTGTGTAAATGGTGAAACCATTTCACTATTTGAAAAAAAATAGACTTCAACCCCAAACTCATAAGAATAGATAGGGAAGGACACTACATACTCATCAAAGGAAAATTCCACCAAGAGAACATTGCAATTCTTAACATTTATGCACCAAACACAAGGACACCCAGGTTTATAAAAGAAACACTTAAATAGCTTAAACCAAATAACCCTCACACAGAGACAGTGAGAGACTTTAATACTGCGCTCACACCAATAGACTGGCCATCCAGATAAAAACTAAACAGAAATGACGGAGCTAGCAGGTGCTATGAGTCAAATAGACCTAACAGATGTTTACAGAACACTTCACCCAAACAACCAAAGACTTTTTTCTCAGCATTTCATGGAACCTTCTCCAAAAGTGACACAAAGCAATTCTCAACAGATACAAGAAAATCTCAAGATTCTATCTGACCATCACAATTAAAACCAGATATCAACAGCAAAAGAAACAGCAGAAAGCTTACAAACTCAAGGAAACCAAGCAGGTCTCTACTGAATGAAAAATGGGTCATGACAGAAATAAAGAAATTAAAGACTTTCTGAAATTGAACGAAA
This sequence comes from Mastomys natalensis, assembly GCA_021653895.1. Taxonomy (NCBI): domain Eukaryota; kingdom Metazoa; phylum Chordata; class Mammalia; order Rodentia; family Muridae; genus Mastomys; species Mastomys natalensis. The sequence continues at coordinate 26,262 of JAJTUV010004073.1, read as the reverse complement.
GTGAATATACCAACATATCTAAACTTATGGGACACAATGAGGGTACTTCTAAAAGACAAGTTCATAGCACTCAGTGCCTACATTAAAAAAACAAAACAAAACTGGAGAGATCTCACACCAGCAACTTAACGGCATACCTAAAAGTTCTAGAACAAAAAGAAGAAACCACACAATGAGTACAGGACAAGAAATAATCAAACTCAGGGCTGAAATCCATAAAATAGAAACAAACAAAAACAATACAAAGAATCAGCAAAAGCTTATTTTTTTTTTTTAAAACAGAAAATCAGTAAGATTGACTGTTGGGGTCCAGGAGTCATTCCAGAAACTACACAAACACTGATCTCAGTCAGACAGGGATGGTTTATTGAACACATACTCTGAGACTGATCGATCAGGGATGTAGCTTAGAATTTGGGGTTGATGCTACGACCACAAACTTTTTTCTATGTCAGCTTTTAAAGGTTAAAATAGCAAAATCCACAATGAGCTCATATGCAGGTGCTGCCCTGACTTAAGTCATTTTAGATGTAACAGTTCACATTGACCTTTAATTTGATGGGTCCTACACGAAGCTTATAGTTGTGGATTTTCTTGAGATTAACAAACCTCAGAGCATACAGAATGTAACAGGATATATGGTCATCATGACCCTGCTCTGAGTTGTTATTTTTCTGTGTCAATGACTGACAGGCATATTACAGCAACAATATGAAATAGCTGGCCAGCATAGAACAAAATAGCTGCAGCTATGTTGGGGAACAGACCTCAACAGACAAACTCTTATCCAAATTAACTATAAGCTGGAGAGAGAATATCCAACTTAACAAAATTGGAAATGAAAAGGAGGCAGAACAGTGGACACCAAGGAAATCTAGAGAACCATAAGGACATACTTTAAAAATGTGTACTCCACTAATTTGGAATATCTAAAAGAAACGGTTAATTTTGTTGGCATGTATCACTTACCAAAGTTAAATCAAGATCAGATGAGCATTTTAAACAGACCTATGACTCCTAGTGAAATAGAAGCACTCATTAAAAGCGTCCCTGCAGAAACCCTACCTCTGTCTTGAATGTGGCAAGGGTTTTGCTGACAATTCTGCCTGAATCAAGCACCTCTGCACCCACTAGAGCAAACGCACTAGACCACCACCACCACTATTTATTCTCCTGTGGCCCCATAATCCACCTGTTCTGTACCCATAGTTCCTCAGTCTCGAGTGTGGGGCCGACCCTCCAGACCCAGCCAGCTTCATGTGTGTGGCTTCTGTGGGAAAGAGTTTCTTTGGAGCTCAGATTAGTCAAACACAGGAGTATACATACTGGGGAGAAGCCATACAAATATGCAGAGTGTGGCAAGGGCTTTGGTGACAGCTCTGCTTGTATAAAGCACCAGCACGGGCATCTGGCCTTAAGGCCCTTTGGGGTAGAGGATGGTTGACCCAGGTCCCTTCAGGAGGAGACCAGCTGGAATGGAGTGATGGGGAGTCTAGGGAAGGTAGAAGTCCAGGGTACCGGAGGAAGGGTATCTGCTACTGAAGGCAGAGAAGAGCCTGGGAAATGGTGGGAGGAATGAGGAGGATGAGAACAGCTAGAAACAGAGATCAGAGACTGTACATAACCTTCATGCTCAGGAAACTGTCTTGCTTAGGTGTTGGGACCTTGCCAGTATGAGCTGTACTGAAGCTTCTAGAACACTGCCTAGCACAAATTAGGCTCTCAATAGTTGTTAAATTGATAAGCTTGACTCAATTCTAAAATACTACTGCCTCCTGTAAAGAACATACCCCTCAGCTGGACACAATTGTGTATGCAACCTTTAGTTCCAGCACTCAGGAGGCAAAAGCAGGCAGATCTCTTGAATTCATGGCCAGACTGATCTACATAGAGAGTTCTAGGTCAGCCAGAACTCCACGGTGTGTGACCACACAGAAGGTGAAGTATTGCTGTGAAGAAGGCAGTTTTCACTTCTGCCTGTGGGTCACTGGACATGGTTTTATCCAAGAAGGGCACTTTAGGAAAGAGCTTACATCTATACGCTTTTGAGGGTCCTTCCCACTCAGACTCAGGGACACTGGTGAAATAGAAGAGCCAGCAGGAGCACTCAGAGCTTCCAGTCTGGAGGCAAAGCCTAGGTCATTGTGTACATCTGCAAAGATAACCACCTGAGGGCAGGGCCAGTGCAGGTCAGAGAAGCTTCAAGTTTCCACAGCTAAGTGTCTGTCTGCCTCATTAATAAATTGTCCCTTGTCTGAGAAAAAAATCTCCCTCCACCCCGACCCCCTCCCCAAAGCCCAGGGCCAGACTGTTTTCCACAGAATTCTACCAGATTTTCAATGAAGAGTTTAATTTTACCACTCCTCAAATTGTTACACAAAGTAGAAACAGAAGGAACATTGTCTAATTTATTTTCCAAGTCAACAGTTACCCTCATTTCCAAACCACATAATAACTTCAACAAAAAAAATTACAGACCAAATTCTGTTATGAACATATATTCAAAAATTCTCAATAAAATATTTGTAAACTGGGTAGCAGGAAATTTTCCAGCTTGTTGGGAGGAGCTAAGGTGAGAGGAGTAAGGAGAGGAAGAGGAGGAGTAAGGAGAGGAAGAGGAGAGGGAAGAGGAGGAGCTAGGGGAGAGAGGACGAGAGAGAGGGAAAATGGAAGTGGACGTGTGCCTGTCTCTAGCAGTCAAAGATAGCTGATATATCTAGGTTGGGTATTGGGTTACACCTCTGATTGTGTGGACATCTTGTTATTGAGCATTACTAACTATATAAAGCCTTCGGATTAACTAAGCATTAGAGTCTCATTCCTACTGGGCCCATGTGGATGGCGGGATGGTTTGGGCTCAGCCCAGCCTTGTGGAGACAGTGTGGTAGATTGGCAGAGCCATCTCCCATGCTGGTGTCTCGTGGGTGGCAGGGCTGGTGTCTCTGACCACCTGAGCGGACAGCCCCGAGCTGAGCAGCAGCTGCTCCTGGCTGCAGGCCTAGGCTAGTCGGGAACATGGCGGCTGATTAAGAAAAGACAGATTGAATGCTATCGATTTAAATAATTACTGCAACAAAATTGAATCAAGGACTCATTGATAAATTATCTGCCATGATCAAGTAGGCTTCATCCCAGAGGTGCAGGATTAGTTTAACACACATGAATCAGTAAATGAAATCCACTACATTAAAAAAAAAAAAAAAAAACAAAAACCCTGAAAGACAAAAAAATGTGATCATCTCATTAGATGCAGAAAGGTCTTTGACAAAATCTAACACCTCTTTAGAATAAAAGTGCTGGAGAGATTAGGGATACAAATGACATGCCTCAACATAATAAAGGCAGTTTACAGCAATCCCATAACCAACATCAACTTAAGTAGGGGGAAACTCAAAGAAATTCCACTAACATCAGGAACAAGACAAGGTTGTCCACTTTTTCTTCATATATAGTACTTGAAATCTTAGCTAGAGCAATTAGACAACTGAAGGAGATGAAGGGGATACAAATTGGAAAGGGAGAAGTAAAGATATCTCTATTTTAGATGATATGATGGTATACATAGGTGACCCCCCGAAATTCTACCAGAGAACTCCTGCAGCTGATAAACCCCTTCAGCAATGTGGTTGGGTACAAAATTAACTCACAAAAAATCAGTAACCCTCCTATATGCAAGCAAGAAATAGAATGAGAAAGAAATTAGGGAAACAACACCTTTCAAAATATCATCAAAAGATATAAAACATCTTGGGTTAACTCTAACCAAGCAAGTTAAACATTGTATGACAAAAATTTCAAGACAGTGAAGAAAGAATCTGAAGAAGATATCAGAAGACTAAAGGAAGTCACCTAATAATGGGAAAGGCAAAGTCACCAAATGAAGCTTCTAGTACCAGGAGTGGGTTACATCTAATTGAGTTGTTGGCCAAAGGGGCCCCATGAGAATTCCCAAGCAGCCAGGATGTTGCCTAGACTGTAGGTTGCCTTGTTGCCGTCTCCAAAGTGACAGCAAGGTCCCATCACTTAAGACAACACCTACATAATCTACTGAACTTGAAGTTTGTAACCGCCACCCGGTCTGTCTAGCTCCTTAGTAACAGCTGTTCAGCTCCTTAGTAATGGCCAGCCTGTTTGCTCTTTGTAACAGCTGTTCTGCTGCTCCGGTCTGTGGGTCAGGGTCTAGCAAGAGAGAGAGTGGGGACAGAGGGGCGAGAGACGCAAAGGATGGAGACAAGACAAAGGGTCTAATCAAGTCTCTGTCTCTTTAATTGAAAGGAAATTCTGGGTATTTTTACCCTTTACCACGTGACTTGCCCATGTGGGCAAGCTCAACTACGTCATGTGCCTAGCACTGTGAAGATCATGTGCTCCTAGCTGCTGGCAGCACTAAACAGCAAAACAAGATGTTCATGAGAGTGTGCTCAGCTGTTTCGGGCTGTTGAAAACAAGTCTCTTGTCAGGGTATATGGCTCGAGATGGCTGTAAAGATGATAGCCGCTTTCAGCTAAGAGTCGGCTCCCAACAGGAGTTGAGCTGTACCTTAAAAAGCCTTTACTTCTACATTCTAGTGTTTCGGTGCAGGAGGGTACTCTGCATATGGAAAAAAAAAAAAGAAAAGAAATATAAACACCAAGTCAGTCACAAATCTTTTTTCTGCAACTGTATCCTGCCTGCAGTAGTGTAATTGTGGCCAAAGCTTGTGGGAGTAGCCAAAGAATATCTACTTTGATTTAAGGCCAACTCATGAGATGGAACCCATACCAACACCACTTAGATGATCAAGAACAGAGACTAGATATCCCAGGGACCTAGGATAAAACCAAATACCACTGCTCTTTTAAAAAAAAAGTAGCAACAAAATGACTCCTAATGATATCTACTATACTCATAGATCAGTGCCTTACTCAACAGTCAGAGGACCTCTGTTAAGGTAATATTTTACTAAGGCTATTTCTTGGGTCGACTATCTAAGGGATAGCGAAGCTCTGCTTAGCTCTGCCGCCAACCACGCGCGCCAAAATACCAACCTGCCACTCACGAGACGCCAGCGTGGGAGACGGCTTGCCAATCTCCCACGCTGTCTCCACAAGGCTGGCTGAGCCCAGAACATCGTGCCATCCATGCGGTACCCGGTAGAAATGAGACTCTAATGCTTAAAGATTATCCAAAGGCTTTATATGTTTGATGATGCTCAATTAACAAGATGCCCACACAATTAGAGGTGTGTCCCAATATCTAACCTAGATATACGTTGTTACCCAGGACTGCCCTCTATACATGCATGGTCCTCCATGGCTCCTACATCTCTCTTCTCTAGCTCCACCTCTTCCTCTCCTCTTCCTTCTCCTTCCGACTCCTCACTCCGCCTACCTGTCACACAGCCCAATCGCTGAGCTTTATACAAATGTAGTGAGACGATATCCCACTACACCTTCCTCCTGCAGTGGGTGGGAACAGATGTAGAGACCCACAGCCAGATATTAAGCAAAGAGAGACCTTGGAACATTCAGCCCTAAATAGGTTGTCTCCATTAAATCCCGGCTCTCAGAGCTCAGGGAACCCAGAGGAAGAGAAGACAGAAAGAATGTAAGGGTCAGAGAGGATGGAGGACACTAAGAAACAAGACTCTCTAATTCAATATATCAACTGTCAAGTAAACTCATAGAGACTGAGACAGCATGCACAGGCCTGCACATGTCTGCACCAGGTCCTTTGTTATATCATGACTTCCAGTTTAGTGGGGTTTTTTTTTCTTATGGGATTCCAAGTAGGTCTCTGATTCTTATGTCTTTCCTTGGGTTTTTCTCTTTCATTTGTTTTTCTTGTTAAAATCTGGACGAGCAACTTAGCTAGTTGCTTTCCAATTTAGTCTCTCAAATTTTCAGGACACAGAAATGCAGCCAGCTCTTTGCGAGAATGCAACATGCATGGCCTTGAGGTTTTGTGTTACCTTATTACATTATATTTTATTATTATTCCTTGGAAGCCTGTTTGTTTTCTAATGAGAGACAAAAAGGGAGTGGATCCAGGTGGGAGAGGAGCTGGAGAGGAGCTGAGAGCAGTAGAGGTGGCTGTGAGCTGTCACATGAGGGCTGAGAATTAAGACCCTTTGCAAGAGCAGTAAGCACTCTGAACTACTGACCCATCTCTCTGGCCCCTCAAGTCAGCTTCTTAACTTTGAAGCACTGTGAAATTTAAAAATGTTACACACTTAAAACCAACAGTGGTATATAGGAATCATTTTATTTACAAACTAGAAAAAACAGGAGGATACCGAGGAAAGATTGGATCAAAACAATGCTGAAACACATAAGGGCAAAACACTACACCCTGAAGCTCCATGCCGAGCATTTTGGAGCTCACGGTGGCATTATAAAAGCTCCAATAAGCTTGGGTAAGCCTGATCCTACATAGGCTCTGTAGCTTGCAACATACATAGCTCTTCTCTTGGCTCACTTCACTTGGTGCTTTCATTTTTCCTTAGTAGATTGTTCGTATTCATCAGGATGCATCTCTTGCATCCTGGGGTCTTCATTGCAACTTAGGTCTCACTTTCGTAGTGTGTCTCACAACTTACTCAGAAGCTCCATGCAGAGGGTGTTACACATGGATTGACTCAGTAGCTTTCTGGGATGTTGGAGTCTTGGTGCAACCTGCCATGACCCCACAATACTTACATTTTACATACTTGATAAAACTCTCCACCCTGATGATGCTAAGACATGCCACCCACATGAGATGTAGACTGACTGTCTTAGACTATAGATGTGGAAGCTTCTGTGTGTTTTCATGATTGAATCTGGGAATCTATTTTGTTGGGTGATCATTTTCCAGAAAGATACCCTTAAAGTCTATCTTTTAGAGAACTTTCTTTTCAATAAATTTGTTATTATATCCTGGAGATGATGGGCAAAGTCTTGTCCTTGAGGCACTTTTCCCATAGTCCCAGTTCAAAGTCTGTGGTCTATCTTGAGTGATGCCAGATCCTTAAATGTTTGCTTCATAGCCACTTTGCCTGCAACTGTTAATTCTCTCATGCTCGTTTCTTTGTCTTCTTAAATTTCTCATCTTTCTGCCTTCCTTGTTGATCTTTCTCTCTTTAATATGACTAAGAGCTGTGAGAGGTAACTGTGACTCAGCCTGAATGCCACACTGTCTTGACATTTCCTTTGCCAAACAACTTAGTGAATTGTTTTCCAATTTAGTCTGTCAAATTTTCAGGACACAGAAATATAGCCTTGAGTCCAGTTCCTAATAGAGTTCTCTTCTGAAACCTCAGGAGCCTAGTCTTTACTCTCTCACCTTTTTTTTTTTTTTTTTTTTTTTTGGCATTCTGATCTGAACTCCTACCAGAATGGACCACTAGCTCTACTTGGCTCTAAGGTTAATGCCATAGCTCCAAGTTCACATTACTCTTAGAAACCAGTTCCAAAGGCCTATGGACCACATGATCAGGTTTCTCGTAGTCATGACTCTACTTCTCACTACCAGGTTTTTGTTTTAGCTAACCTTCTTTCTGCTGTGACTTGACCAAAGCAACTATTTATTTTGGCTCACAGTTTGAGGGAACACAGTGGGGAAGGTATGGTAATGGATGGTTTCATAGCAGTGAGCATGTGAGACTGCTTGCCCACGTCTCAGCAGATCAGAGACCTGGGCATGCTGTACTCTCACTACCCCATTCTATTCAGCCAGAATGGACTCAGTGTGGGTTAAAAAGGGTTTTGTTTTAATGGAAGTTTCTTAGGTGTTTTACCTACAATGTATTATTTTTTGTTACTAGAGAGTAATGAATATACTCTCCAGGTGGAAAAAGAAAAAAGCCATGCATCAATATTTTTATTTATTCTTTGATAATGAAATGTATATGTGGTGGTTTGAATGAGAATGGCTCCATAGGCTCATATGTTTGAATGCTTGTTTCCCTTTTTTTTTTTCAGAACTAAGTCTTTTAGTTAGGAGAGATGACAGAGGTTCTGGTTAGTCAACAAAGTGATGGACTGGTATTAGGTCTATCTTGTACCTTACTGATACAAATTGGTACAGTTATGATCTAATTGTATTTTGAGAGAAAACTTTTATTTTAACAGGAAGGGTGGTATGTAGGAGGAGCTAAGGTGGAAGGAGTAAGGAGAGGAAGAGGAGGAGTAAGGAGAGGAGGAGGAGAAGGAGAGGAGGAGCTAGGAGACGAGAGAGAGAGAGGGGGGGGAGGGGCAGGGGAACATGGAGGCGGATGTTCCCGTGTCTCCCCCAGTAAAGGATAGTTGGTATATCTAGGCTGGGTATTGGGTTACACTTCTGATTGTATGGCATCTTGTTATTGAGCATTGCCAAACTTATAAAGCCTTTGATTAACATTTAAAAAAAAGTTACTACTAATAAAAAAAATCTACATTAAAAAAAAAAAAACAGAAGCAACATTCCTCCCCAGCAAAACACAAGTCCCCTCCTGTCCAGCAGTCAACAAATCCAGGGCCTTCCAGTTTTGGAGAGCAACTGTTTGGGAAGAATTAGGAGATGTGACATTGTTGAAAAAGGTGTCACCGATGCCCTCTTTTGGTTTCTGACTGTGTGGCACACGTTCACTCAGGACTTTCTCTGCTTACCATAGATTCCAGGTCAATTCCAGCTTGATTATCCCAAGTCCGAAGTCAGAAAAGCCTGCTGCCTCCAGTAGCTGAGCCTTACCTTCAAGTTCTAGGAAGAAACTAGGGACAATGATAATAGCCTATTTTAGCTGCACCATTGGCTACTTTGTGGGTTCTTTTTTACTTCCACCCCTTTCCACCTCTCTTCTTCCTTTTCAACCCCCTAACACTAGGTAGGTGAGAAAGAGAGATAAAGTGGAGACAGAGAAAGAAATCCCCCAATAAAGTCAAAGGTAGGAAAAGGGGCTACTTCATGATGGTTATGGGTATTGAGTTCCTTGGGGTAAGTTTGGCCTTCATTATCAGGATAGCTAATTTCATCTTTTCTTTTTTTCTTTTTTTACACATGACTACTTGACAAACTCCAACCAACAGCAACCAACCACCAACTGGACAACTAGCTCCCCCTATTAGGGCTCTAGTATGTCACACACTCACAGAAACTATCTGCAGCTGGCACAACCACACCCTTGCTAGAGCATGAGGCAAATCATAGTCACATGATGTGGATAGCCTCATACCCTCACACTTGCCATCAAAACAAAACCATATTCCCATAGTATTTTTAGAATAGTAGTTTATTTATTTATTTATGTGTGTGTGTGTGTGCACTCAAGGAAGTCAGTCTCCACATCACAATTGTCTGTAACTCCAGTTCCAGGGGGTCCCCTTCTGACTTTTGGATAAGGATGTAAGTTCTTAATTAATTTTTATTTATTATACAAAATAGGTTTCCCTGGGAGAACTCAATGGGTAAATTACCTGCTCCCAGCCTGACCTGAATTCTTTTCCTGAGACCCTACGTGATAGGAGAGAGCTGACTTCCTGCAAGTTGTCCTTTGGCACGTATACCTGACAGATGTGCCCAAAGGCTAATCTGATCTGGTAGATTCTTCAGTTGACGTTGCTCTTCCCTGTTGACTTTAGGACAGTGTCAAGTTGACAGCTGAAGCTAGGTATGACATCATCTTTGAGTTGTTGTGCAGCTGTTTGTAGGCTGTAGCTAAGTGATGGTTCTATAAATTATGTCCCAGTGATGACTTACATTAACTTTTTTATACGTGTGGAAAAGGTTTTGTAGACATGCACATCAATATTCTTTCATTCATTAATCCCAGCATTCAGCAGGCAGAGGCAGGCAGATCTCTGAATTTGAGGCCAAGCTGGTCTACAGAGTGAGTTTAGGACAGCCAGAGCTACATAATGAGACCTTGTATCATTCCTTCATTTGCATAAATCTGAAATTTTAGTCAGGCTCCTGAGTTCTCTTCCCAAACTTTACACCTCCCAATTTGCTGTCCTTCACCACATCTTTTTGATAGGGCTCCATATATTCAGCAGTAAAAGGAAACCTGTTAAGGTCTCTTTAACAAAAATCCCCACCTCAACATCTTTTTTTAAGTAGCTTTTAATCATTTACGGTGTTCATTCTCCTTTTAGGTAGAGATTCCCATTTGCCAGTGTTGTATTTGGATTGAGCATAGTTCTAACCTAAGGTCTCTCTTTCTCCTAAGTCAAATCTGGGCCTATCACCTTGCATGGGAACCTCTAGTTCTCTTGAACAGGAATAAAATTAATTCTTTAATGTCTGTTTATTTTCTATCTGTTTTATTGCTGAGATTTAAATTTTTTTGTTGATTTATTTAATGTATATGGGTGTGCTGAGCCTGGGATTTGCCTGCCTCTGCTTCCCCAAAACGGAGATTATACATGGACATTACAATACCTGACTTTTTACAAGTATGGTTGGCATCAAACTCAGGTCCTCATGCTTATAAGGAAGCAGTTTACCAACTGAGCTATTTCTCCAGTCTCCTTAATTAGTTTCGGGGTAAGAGATAGGTAACTAGTTTCATCCTTCTACATGTGGATACTCAATTTTCTCAACACCATTATTGAAACTTTTCTCTTATTTACAATGTTGGCTTTTGGTACCCTTGTTGAAGATCAGGTAACTATAGCTCCATGAGTTTATTTCTGGATCTTCTGTTATATTTCATTGGTCTACATGGCTGTTTCTGTGGCAATACCATGTTGTCTTTGGCTCTATGGCTCCGTAGCACAATTTGAGGACAGATAGTGTAATATCTTCAACATTTCTCTTCCTGATTATGATTTCTTGGCTATTGAGAGTATTTTGGATTTCCATATTTTTTCCTCTAGTTCTATGAACATGCTATTGAAATACACCAGTGATCTGTAAGGAAGAACTGAAGTTGAGTTTGAGATTGAACAGAACCGTGGGACTCAAGGGAATGCTGCACAAGAAAGCCTTATTTGGATAGCTCAGAGTACTGAGTTCAAAGCAGGGAGGGGCAGAGAAGCATACAGAGAGTTTCTTATCAGTATCACCAGGTGTGCTCAAGAGGCAGAAAGTCTCAAGGCCTATTGGGGGCTGTTTGCATAACTTCCTTGAACGTGGTAAGCTGCATCTCTTCTGGGTGGGGGTAGGAAACTTTTGCCTGGAGCCTTCCTGGAGCAGGGGGGGCCTTCCTCCTAGCGTAGCAAACAACTGTCTGTAGGAACAGAGTTCACACAGCAGGATAGTGTGGAAAGCTCTATTAAATGTTTGCTACAGATGGCATTGGGATTTCCATAAGAATTACAGTAATTTTGTGGATGGCTTTGGGAATATATCCATTTTTCACAAAACATATTCTGTCTCCATTTTTTTTTTTTTTTTTAGTATCATATAGTTTTTATTGTTACAGGTCTTTTATTTCTTTGGTTAGCCCCAATCCCTAAGTGTGTTTAAGCTATTGGGAATGGGATATTTTTTTCCTCACTTTTTTAAATTAAGAAGTTATTTATTAGCATATAGAAAAGCTATAGCTTTTTGTTTGTTGATTTTGTATCCTACTATTTTGTGAAAAGTGTTTATCAGGACCAAGAATTTTCTGGTGGATTCTTTAGGATATTTAAGGATAGGGTCATACAGCATGCCAATAGGGTAACTTTACTTCTCCCCCTGCTTATTTGTATGTCTACCATTCATGTTGTTGCTTTATTTCAGCATATTTAAGGTAAAAGCTAAGAGTTTTGTTTTGATTTATTGTTTGACTGTGAACTTGAAAGCCTTCTGCCTCAGCCTCCTGAGTGCTGTGTGTGTGACTCCATGCTTGATTGATTGATACTATCTTGGTACATTGAGTACTCTGACTGAAATCATTTTAGAAATGGTAAAGGCAGGAAAGACACTCTGACACTCTCTTGGAGATGATCAGATAGGGTTAAGTGAGAGCTACCCTCTCTGCTCATAGGATGTGAGTATCTTTATTTCTCAAGACGGAAGTATTTGTAGAGTAATAATAAATATGACCCCCTCTCTTTCCCTGCATCTCCTTTTCCTCTTGGGACCTGGAAGTCCTACCTGTACCTTCTGTCCAACAATTGGCCCCTGGCCTTCTTTACTGACAAGTCAAAAACCAATTGGGGAACAAGACCTTAGCAACAAACCTCCCCTAAGTATAGAAGGGCCATGTCGATTCTGCCTTCTTGTGAAGGCAGGGATAGAGGCCTGACCTCCAATAATTGAAGGGTACCTTGTAATGGCTCCGGTCCTCCTGTTGTTGTCCAGTGAGGCATGAGGGCCATACCCATCCCGATGTCTTTTTCCTGGAGAGGGGATACTTTTGACATCAACCCCTATGCAGTCAGGCTTGTCCCTCAGGGAACCCAGAGAGATATTTTTGACTCTTATTTATATTCCCTTGCAGTGCTTAGCCTCACAGCCTAAGCAAGAATTCAGATCACCAGTCAGAGGGGGGCTCTTGGTGCCCCTCTCTGCTTGGTCTGGTGTGGAAGTCCCCTCTTTCAAATTGGGTGGAGATGGGTTTTGGGAACACCTGGATAGAGTACAACCTCATCTTGAGTCTCGTGGTCCTCCATAGCTAACTTATGATAATGTATCTGAATAGGTTTTGCTATCAAATTATCTATCTGTTGTTTCACAAAGTTAGTCAGCCTATTTAAGGCCCAGGGACCAAAAGAAATAAGCAAAAATAACCCAATTAATGGTCCCAAGATGGGAGGAAGTAGGGTTGACAGCCATGGAGCGGTTGAAAAACAATTCTTGTACCAGCTCTCATCTTTCTCTTTCTCTGTCTTTTCTCAGGGCCTTTTCTGACCTTTTTCATGTTCTCTTTAACCACCCCTGTCTTGTCTATGTAAAAGCAGCATTCTTTAAGGGCTGTGCACAGTCAAGAGCTGTACACAGTCTTTTCTATTGTAAAAGAGTAAATCAAGACCAATAAAGTCCTTTGCAATTTTTGGAGATCATTTCAGACAGCGAAACGAGGGATTTCTTCAGATTAGTGATGTCAATCTCTAGCTGTTTGATGTCCTTGTCAATGGCCCATTGAAGGTCTGAGTAGTCTAAGTCTGGAGGCCAGCATCAGGATTAGAGCTTCTACCAGCAGACATCACGGGCGATTCATTTTTACCTGGAAAGGAAAAAGAAGGGAATTCTCAGGGAGATTTTTCTTCCCTGGATGTCAATTGTTATTCATCTTATTTATAGTTGGGCTTGGTTTTGTGGGGGTATCTATTTATTTCATTAATCTTTTTGGCAGCCATTTAGCTGTGCCTTCTGTGGTATCAAACAGGCATATCAATCCTCGGCTCCATATGAGAACTGGGTCTGGGCCATTCCATTTAAGGGTAAGAGGGACCTTCCACATAGCTGTGGCATAGTTTTTATTGGTCACAGCGATGCCAGAGGCAGTCAGCAGCAGATTTGCCATGAGCTTTCAGTTTTAGAGAGTTAAAAGTAAACAAGGCATGATGGAGAGTGTTTCGGGAGACTCCTTCTGGGGGGGGGTACAGTTACCCCTCTTTTGTTTTTAAAGCCAAATTTTCAGAGTTCTTGTAAAATCAGGGCACTGATTTTACACTTATAAAGGAAATTTACATGTGTGAAAGTTCTTCCTTTTTCTTCACAAGGAAGAATTAAAAAAATAACTTATCTATTTTAATGTGCAATGGTGATTTTTTTTTTTTTTTTTTTTTTTGCCTGCATGTATGTCTGAATGAAGGTGCTGGATCTCTTGGAATAGGTTACAGGGAGTTGTGAGGTGCCATGTGGGTGTGGAGAATTGAACCAGGGTCCTCTGGAAGCAGAGCCCAGTGCTTTTTTGGGGGGGGGGTTTGAGACAGGGTTTCTCTGTATAGCCCTGGCTGTCCTGGAACTCACTCTGTAGACCAGGCTGGCCTTGAACTCAGAAATCTGCCTGCCTCTGCCTCCCAAGTGCTGGGATTAAAGGCGTGCGCCACCACTGCCTGGCTTTTTTTTTCCCCCAGTGCTCTTAACCACTGAGATATCCCTCTAGCCTGGAGGAAGATTCTAAACTCAATGGAGAAAATGCTGACTTAAATCTATAAAATGAACTTTACCAAGAACTCTATATACCTCACCCCACTTTCATGGTTTCATTTTTTTAATTAGTTATTTCCCTGACCCTCTTTTTTCTGTTTTAGCCTAAGTGGTATATAAAATCCAATTCTTTCTGTAATCCATTCATATTCCCATGTGTACACGTGAGATAAATACATTAATACTCTTCAGCTGATTTTTTTTCCTCCTACAACTCTGTCTTTGGTGGATTTAAGAATATGTCTCAGAGGTTTAAAAGCTCCTGCTACTCTTTCAGTTGGCCTGGGTTTGATTCCTAAGCACCTGCATGGAGCTGTAACTCTAGGTCTAAGATATCCAGTGCCCTCTTCTGGCCTCTACAGGGACTACATGTACACAGTGCATAGAAGTACATGTAGGCAAAATATCTATAAAAATAAAAAAAAATTAAAAAAACTTTTAAAAAATTGTCTTTGGCAAGTCTAATTTACAAGGCCCCATCTAGAGAACCTGAGATGGATAGTGAATTTTTTTTTAACTTAGATTACAGATCTCTTCAGAGGCTTTTGGCTAGAATTTTTTACCCCCACACATTCTCTCTTGGGTTTCCTCATAGCAGAAATTGTATTGTCTGTTAGAGACCAGTCATCAAGTGTGACCTATAGTTAAAGGGCAAAGAATTAGACTCGACTTCTTGATAGAAAAACTACAGAAGAATTTGGAGCCATGCTACCATGTTTTCAACTTCTGGATGAAGTAGAGCAATGTATTTGTGTGAGAGGGGAAGGCTGGGAAGATTTAGACTCTAGATTTGAGTATGCTTAACCAGTTTGTGGACATATTGATCTGTCCGTGTGTCCCTCCTGTCCCTACTCCCTGCCTGGTTGTGATTCCATCAGCGCTTGTGATTGTCTAACTGTAGCCAGAGCTCCTGTCTCATGACCCCTCTGCCATTGCTTTAGTTATAACCACTGGGTTCGAAACACTGTTTCTTCCCCTTGCTTCTTCACCTCTAGGAAATGGCAATATATTTTTGGTATTGTTATTCCTGGTATCTCATCATCCTTGGTGGGTTCTTTTAAGTTTAACTAAACCTACATGCGTGGCTGTGGTGGTTTGAATGAGATGTGCTTCTCACAGGTACAGGTATTTGAACAATTGGTCCTCAGTTGATAACACTGTTTGGGGAGGTTGTAGGACTTTGGGAGGCAGAGCCTTGATATTTCATGTCTTTAACAGCTGAGTAATACTTCATTGTGTAAATCTATCATGTTTTTCTTTATCCATTCTTCAGTCGAGTAACATCTAGGTTGTTTCCAGTTTCTGACTATTATGAATAAAGCTGCTATGAACACAGTTGAACAAGCGTCCTTGTAGGATGGAGTGTCTTTAGGGTATGCCAGGAGTAGTATAGCTGAGTTTTGGGTAGATGGATTCTCAATTTTCTGAGAAACCAACATATTGACTTCCAAAGTGACTGTACAAGTTTGCACTCCCACCAGCAGTAGAGGAGTGTTCCCCTTGCTCCACATTCTCACCAGCATGTGCTATCGCTTGAGTTTTTTTTTTATCTTAGCCATTCTGACAGGTATAAGATGGAATCTCAGAGTCATTTTGATTTGCATTTTTGTGATGGCTACGGATTCTGAACATTTCTTTAAGTGTTTCTCAGCCATCTGAGATTCCTATGTTAAAAATTCCATTTAAATTTGAACCCCATTTTTTTGGTGCCAATTTAAATAGTTTTATTATTCCATGTTACTTGTTTTGGGTCCCGGTGGAACAATGCTACACCCTCTATTTGGACTGACTTAATCCACCTCTTCAATGGTGGGGCCTGAGGAAGCACCACCAGATGGAGGAGCTCCTCCACCAGGGAAGCCACCAGGCATTCCTCCAGGCATGCCACCAGCACTCTGGTACAGCTTGGTAATAATAGGGTTGCAGACTTTCTCCAGTTCCTTCTGTTGATGCTCAAACTCTTCCTTCTCTGCAGTCTGGTTCTTATCCAGCCAGCTGATGATTTCATTGCACTTGTCAAGATCTTCTGTTTGTCCTCATCATTGATCTTGCCTTGAAGTTTCTCGTCTTCAACAGTAGCCTTCATGTTGAAGGCACAGGACTCCAGGGAGTTCTTGGAGGAAACCTTGTCCCTCTGCTTCTCATCCTCGGCCTTGTACTTCTCAGCTTCCTGGACCATGCGCTCATTATCCTCCTTACTCAAGCGGCCCTTGTCATTGGTGATGGTGATCTGTTCTCCTTTCCTGTGCTCTTATCTACAGCAGAAACATTGAGGATGCCATTGGCATCAATGTCAAAAGTCACCTCAATCTGAGGAACCCCACGGGGTGCTGGAGGTATGCCTGTGAGCTCAAACTTTTCCAGAAGGTTGTTGTCCTTGGTCATGGCCCTGTCACCTTCATACACCTAAATGAGTACACCAGGCTGGTTGTCAGAGTAGATGGTGAAAGTCTGTGTCTGCTTGGTGGGAATGGTGGTATTGCGTTTGATGAGGACAATCATGACTCCACCAGCAGTTTCAATACCAAGGGAAAGAGAAGTGACATCCAAGAGCAGAAAGTCCTGAACATTCTCAGGCTTGTCTCCACATAGAATGGTGGCCTGGAGAGTTGCACCATAGGCAACAGCTTCATCGAGGTTAATGCTCTTAAGTTCTTTTCCATTGAAGAAGTCTTGCAGAAGCTTTGGAATCTTGAGGATTCTGGTAGAACCACCCACCAAGACAATATTATGGATCTGTGACTTGTCTAGTTTGGCATCTTGAAGGGCCTTCTCTACAGGGTCCAGTGTGCCACGAAACAGGTCAGCATTCAATTCCTCAAATCGAGCCCGGGTAATTGAGGTATAGAAGTCAATTCTCTCATAAAGAGAATCAATAAATACTGGCCTGGGTGCTGGAGGGGAGGGTGCCCTTGGCCCACTCACAGGCAGTGAGGAGACGCTAGATTCACTGATGCTTTCTCTTAAACTCAGCAATCAAATGGTTCACCATTCGGTTGTCAAAGTCTTCTCCACCCAAGTGGGTGTCTCCAGCTGTTGATTTGACTTCAAAAATTCCATCGTCAATAGTGAGAATTGACACATCAAAAGTGCCACCTCCCAAGTGAAAAACCAGCACATTCCTTTCAGCTCCAACCTTCTTATCTAAGCCATAGGCAATAGCAGCAGCAGTTGGTTCATTGATAATTCGAAGTACACTGAGGCCAGCAATAGTTCCAGCATCTTTTGTTGCCTGATGCTGAGAGTCATTAAAGTAAGATGGCACTGTGACCACGGCATTTGTAACAGTCTTTCCAAGGTACGCCTCTGCAATTTCCTTCATCTTTGTCTGAACCATTGAGGACACTTCCTCTGGGTAGAAACTTTTTGTCTCCCCTTTGTATTAGACTTGGACCTTGGGCCTGCCTGCATCATTCACCACCATGAAGGGCCAGTGCTTCATATCAGACTGAACAACAGCATCATCAAACCTACATCCAATCAGACATTTGTCATCAAAAACTGTTGGTGGGGCTCATTGCAACCTGATTCTTGGCCGCATCCCCAATTAATCACTCAGTGAAAGCAACATAGCTTGGCGTGGCCGTTATCCTGACCATTGGAAATGATTTCCATCTTTCCACCCTCAGACTGTTCCACATCCCTTACCTACCCCCTCATCTCCACAAGGATGTCCCCGCCCCCTACCCCCACCCTGCCAGACCTCCCCACTCCCTGGGGCCTCGAGTCTCTCAAGGGTTAGGTGCATCTTCTCTGACTGAGTCCAGACCCAGCAATCCTCTGCTGTATATGTGTTGGGGCCTCATATCAGCTGGTGTATGCTGCCTGGTTGGTGTTCCAGTGTCTGAGAGATCTCAGGGGTCTAGGTTAATTGAGACTGCTGGTCCCCCCTACAAGGTCTCCCTCCTCCTCAGCTTCTTCCAGCTTTTCCCTAATTCAGCCGCAGGGGTCAGCAGCTTCTGTCCATTGGTTGGGTGTAAATATCTGCATCTGACTCTTCAGCTGCTTCTTGGGTCTTTCAGAGGGCAGTCATGATAGGTCCCTTTTTGTGAGCACTGCATAGCCTCAATAATAGTGTCAGGCCTTTGGGCCTCCCCCTGAGTTGGATCTCAATTTGGGCCTGTCGCTGAACCTTCTTTTCCTCAGTCTCCTCTCCATTTTTTGTCCCTGCAGTTTTTTCAGACAGGAACAATTCTGAGTCAGAGATTTTGACTGTGGAATGGCAACCCCCTTCCTCACTTGATGCCCTGTCTTTCTGCTGCAGGTGGGTTCTACATGTCTCCTCTCCTCACTGTAGGGCATTTCATTTAAGGTCCCTCCCTTTGAGTCATGAGAGTCTCTCAACTCCCAGGTCTCCAGTACATTCTAGAGGGTCCCCTACCTCCTGCCTTCCGAGATTGTCTGTTTCCATTCTATCTGCTGGCCCTCAGGGCTTCAGTGTTCCCCCAATACCTGATCATATTCCCCTCTTCCACTCCCTGTCCCCTTTCCCACACAGGTTCCACTCTCCCTCCCCCTCCTGTGACTGCTTTCCTCTTTTTATTAATCATTCCATTTGTTTACATCTCAAATGATATCTCCCTTCCTGGTTGCCCCTCCACAACCCTCCCATCCCATATGCCCTCTCCCCCCTCCCCTTTGCCTCTATGAGGGTGCTCCCCCACCCACCTATCCACTCCTACCCCACTGCTCTAGCATCCCCCTACGCTGGGCATCAACCTCCACAGGACCAAGGACTTCCCCCCATTGGTGTCAGACAAGGCCATCCTCTGCTACATATGCAGCTGGAGCCATGGATCCATCCATGGACACTCCTTGGTTGATGGTCAGTTCATGGGAGCTCTGTGTGGTCCAGCCAGACTTCACTGTTCTTCCTATGGGGTTGCAATCCCCCCTCCTCTCCTCCAGTCTCCCCCCCCCCCGCTTCCCCACTGGGGTCCCTGAACTCAGTCTGATGGTTGGCTGTGAGCATCCACATCTGCATTGGTCAGGTGCTGGCAGAACCTCCCAAGGAACAGCCACACGAGGTTCCTGTCAGCAAGTGCCTCTTGGCAACAGCAACAGTCAGGGTTTGATGTCTACAGACATAATGGATCCCCAGGTGGGGCGGTCCCCGATGACCTTCCTTCAGTCTCTGCTCCATTTTATTGTCCGTGTCTTTCCTTTGGACAGGAACATTTCTGGGTTAAAAACTTTGAGATGCATGAGTGGCCCCATTCCTCAACTGGGGGCCGTGCCTATCTACTGGAGGTGGTCTGTACAGGTTCTATCTCCCCCTCGATGCCCGTTTCAGCTAAAGTCATCCCTGTTGGGTCCTGAGATCCTCTTGCTTCCCTGGCGTCTGGGATCCTTCAGTGGCTACCCCCAGTCCCTACACTGTTACATATTTCTAGTCAATTTCCTGACCCTCTGTACCTCTCTCCCATCCCCTCCAATACCTGATCCTGCCCTCCTCTTCCCTATCCCTCCTCTCTCCCTGAATCCCATTTTATTAATGGGTTTCTTTGTGTAAGAGCTGTGAGTGTCCTGGGCTCCATTTGTAGACTGGGATTAAAGGCATGTGCCACCACACCCAGCCTGTATCCCAGTTTTAAATTGGGTTATTTGGTTTGTTAATGTCTAGTTTCTTGAGCTCTTTATATATTTTGGATATCAGACCTCTGTCAAATGTGGAGTTGGTGAAAATCTTTTCTCATTCTTTGGGCTGCCAGTTTGTCCTATTGACAGTGTCTTTTGCCTTAGAGAAGTTTTTCAGTTTCATCAGGTCCCACTTATTAGTTATTAATCTTAGTGCATGTGTTATTGGTGTTCCGTTCAGGAACAATGTGCTCAAGGCTATTCCCCACTTTCTCTTCTATCAGGTACAGGATATCTAATTTTATGTTGTGGTCTTTGATCCACTTGGACTTGAGTTTTGTGCAGGTTGACAAATATGGATCTATTTTCATTCTGCTACATGTAAACATTCAGTTAGATCAGCACCATTTATTGAAGATGTTTTTTTTATCTACTGTATAAAGGCCAGTGTTCACAGATGTGTGGATTTATGTCTGTGTCTTTGATTCTATTCCATTGATCAACATGTCTGTTTTTTATGCCAATACCATGTGTTTTTTTATTACTATAGCTCTGCCAGTACAACTTGAAATCATGGATGCTGATACTGCTGGGAGTTCTTTATTGTATAGGACCGTTTTAGCTATCCTGGTTTTTTTGTTTGCTTTGTTTTTTTCATATGAAGTTGGATATTACTCTTTCAAGGTCTGTAAAAGTTATGTTGGAATTTTGGTGGGGATTGCACTGAATGTGTAGATTGCTTTGGTAGAATGACCATTTTCACTGTGTTAATCCTACTGATCCATGAGCATTGGAGATCTTTCCATCTTCTGATATCTTCTTCAATTTTTTTTCTTCCAACACTTAAAGTTTTTATCACACAGGTCTTTCCCTTGCTTGGTTAGAGTTACCCCAAGCTATTTTGTATTATATGTGGCTATTGTGAAGGAGGTTGCTGCTCTGATTTTTTCCCCAGCCAGTCTTTGCTTTGTATATAGGAGGGCTACTGATTTTCTGGATATTTTGTGTGAGGAATGTTCTAGATTGCGGGGCCGAAGCAAGTGGGGCTGGAGTGAGTGGGGCTGGTGTGAGTGGGGCTGGAGTGAGTGGGCTGGAGTGAGATGGAGAAGGGAAGGGGAAAAAAAGAAAAAAAAGGAAATGTTTTAGATTTAACATTTTCTTTGACTGATGAATCTATTTCCTCTATCATATGTTCAGACCCTGAGATTCTTCCTTCCATCTCTTGTAGTCTGCTGGTGATGCTTGCATCTGCAGATCCTGTTTGATTACCTAGATTTTTCACTCCCAGATTTCCTTCTGTTTGTGTTTTCTTTATTGCCTCTATTTTCATTTTCAGGACTTGAACAGTTTCCTGCACCTGTTTGTCTTCTCTTGGCTTTCTTGGCATTCTTCAAGGGACTTACTGATTTCCCTCTTCTTCTTGTCTTCTCTTGGCTTTCTTGGCATTCTTCAAGGGACTTACTGATTTCCTTCTTCTTCTTCTTCCTTTTTTTTTTTTTTTTTTTTGGTCTTGTCATCGATTTCTTTAAGGGATTTATTCATTTCCTCTCTAAGGACCTCTGTTATCTTCATAAAGTTGGTTTTAAGGTCATTTTCTTTGCTTCAGCTGCATTGAAATATACAGGGCTTGCTGTAGTAGAATAGCTGAGTTCTGGTGATGCCATATTGCCCTGGTTGTTGATTGTGTTCTTACACTGGCATCTAGGCATCTGGGTTTGGGATGCTTATAGGTCTAGGTGCTGATTTCTGAGTTTGTCTTTGTTGAATGGGTGTTTTGTTGCTTGGTTTCTGTTTCCTCTGTGGTCTTTTGGTTTTGTGGTTTGGATTTCTGGTGGTTAGCCTGACCTTCAGTAGGGATTCCCTATCCAAGTTGGGGCCTGAACTTCTGGTGGCTAGCTTTACTTTTGGTGCAGCAGGGGGTCTCTGCCCAAGTTGAAGGGTGAGACAGGCTAAAAAGGAGGGTAGTTGTGGTTGTGGTCACTGAGTGAGTGAAGGAAGTCCGCTGGTGAACAGCTTATCTGTGGTTCTGGCTGCCAGTGTGGTCTCTGTTTTAGCAAGGAGTCTCTGCCTAAATTCACCTATGTGTTTTTCTGGCTTGCTTGGCCTGTACCTGTTCTCTAAACTGCCGTGTCCTGTACCAGTTTTTCTGACTGGTATGGCCTGCATCGGGGCAGCTGAAGACCACAGGAGTTAGGGACAGGGGCACAATAGTGGGTGTGTCAGGGGGTGGGGCATGCAATAGGTCTTTGGGAACCATATCTAGAGAGTGGGGCAGTTTCACAGGTAAGAGGGTCACTCACCGGTCCTTCTGACTGCTGTGGCCTCTGGTTTCCTTTCCTTAATGATTTTATTTCATTGTTAATTTCTACTTGAATTGTTTTCATTATTGTAAAATTATTGTGAATTACAATTACTGTATTCATTCATTCTGTTACATTCAGTTCAATTACTGTTTCATTCATCTATTGTCACAGTTTTCATGAAGGCATTCATCCATACCCTCTTTACAGTCTTTGAAATATTCATAATTGTGATTTTGAACTGCTTGCCCTGTGTTTCAGCTAAATTGCTCCTCTCAGGGCGTAACACAATAGGGTTGATGGCTTCTGGAGGAGGCATATTGTCTTGGCTGTGCATGTTTGTGGTTTTGCTCTGGATCTGGGCATCTGGAGTTTGAAGGGTTTCTTGGTGTAGATATCTGGTCTTTTGTTGGGTAGGTGTTCCATTCTTTGGTTGCTGTTGCCTACTGTGAGTCCTAGCCAAGTATGTAGGGTGTGGAGTCCCTAGCAGAGAACTATTCTGTAGATTGGGGGAGGGAAGGGAGTCACAAAGGAATAGAGATAGGCCAGAAGGAAAGGCTGAGGGTGTGGTGGAGAAGAACTAGGGTGACTTTGTGTCTGAATCAAGAGGCCAAGTCCAATGAGGATGAGAGGAAGAGCTCAGGTAGGCAAGCTGTAGCAGGACTAAGGGTAAGAGGCTGGAATGGGGACAGGAAGGAGAATAAGGTATTCTACCTGAGTTATAGCCTACTGAACTAGCTGAGGGGGGGGTCCTGCTAAAGAGAGGTTCTGTGGGTGGGGAGATTATAATGAATAAAAGAGCTTGAAAGAACAGCTGAGCCGGGCGGTGGTGGCGCACGCCTTTAATCCCAGCACTTGGGAGGCAGAGGCAGGCGGATTTCTGAGTTCGAGGCCAGCCTGGTCTACAGAGTGAGCTCCAGGACAGCCAGGGCTACACAGAGAAACCCTGTCTCGAAAAAAACCAAAAAAAAAAAAAAAAAAAAAAAAAAAAAAAGAAAGAACAGTCGAGAGGACTTGCAGGAAGAAGTAGAGTAACCCTGGGCTCTCATCAAGAGGCCAGTCTCTAGGGGTGGATGTGGGCTCTACATTAATACATTTTAATTACACATGGAAAGGAATCTGAGCTCAATGGAAAAAATGATAGAAATAATTCTTTTGGTTGAAACTGTA
This sequence comes from Mastomys natalensis, assembly GCA_021653895.1. Taxonomy (NCBI): domain Eukaryota; kingdom Metazoa; phylum Chordata; class Mammalia; order Rodentia; family Muridae; genus Mastomys; species Mastomys natalensis. The sequence goes on along the minus strand of JAJTUV010004073.1, from coordinate 3,196 downwards.
GAAATTCTAGAATGGCTCCCTTCTTTCACATAAATGCTTATGCTTGTGTCTCTGTTTGCTCATTGTTGCTTTAGTGTTCTTTGTCTTTAAGAAAGAGGAGGATAACATAGATGACCCCCGATAGATAAATGTTCTTATATTTCCAAATATCATTCTATGGAATGTAGGATGCATACAAGCTATGGTGACTAAGCAATTTGACGATGAAAAACAACAAAACAGATTGTATCCAGGCCTTCTTCTGCAACAGGGAAAAAGGAGTCTTTGAATAGAACTGGGCTCAGTTCTGAATATAAAATTTGCAAGTGGAAATTCATAGTCATGGAACGGCATGGGAGTCAGTGTATGGAAAATTACAAAGAACAGACATGTGGATAAGCTGACCTAACAGGAGTCTTCTCAAGGTGGGCCACCAGGACCAGACAGCACCTGAAAGATGACAATGAATAGGGGATCTGGTTAGATAGCAGAAGGAACAGGTATGGAGGATGGGACATTCTTGCTGAAAATTCCACAATGCAGAGACAAATGTGGAGGTCCAAAGGTCAAGACTTAGTCGAAAAAATAAATGCTCATGGCAGCCTTAGTAGTTTTTTCAGAGTATATCATTGTTTATATTCAGGAGGAGCTCTAGATTGGTCTTTGAAGAACTCAGAAGATAAATGGATCAAGGAGATGGATGGTATAGTTAATATTCTCATATATAGATGATATATTTTCATTGTGGCAAAATGCGTATTCCAGAATCTAACATCTCACCTATTTTAAGGGTATATTCCAGGAGTATTAGACATATTAATATTGCTATAGTAATATTTCATCTTGAAAAAGTAAAACTATAGATAAGTAACCATTAGACAATAGCTCCTATCTCATCCCCACCATGCCCTGGTCAGTGGCCAGTTGCCTTCTACTGTCTGTCTCTGTGAATCTGACTACTTCAGGTATCTCATAAAAGGAGAATCATGCAATGTTTGTCCTTTTGTGACTGGCCATGATGCCCTATAGCTTTATCATTGTTGTAATATGTGCAGAATTGGCTTCCTTTAAAATAACAACAACAACAATACTGTGTCTTAGTTGGGGTTTCTATTGCTGCAAAACAATCAAACAAACAAACAAAGAACCCCACCATGACCAAAAAGCAACTTGGGGAGGAACACATTATTTGGTTCAAACTTCCACATCGTTGTTCATCACTGAAGGAAGTCAGGACAGGAACTCAGACGGGGCTAGAACCTGGAGGCGGGAGCTGATGCAGAGGCCATGGAGGGTGCTGCTTACTGGCTTGCTCCCCATGGCTTACTCAGCCTGCTTTCTTAGAGCACTCAGGACCACCAGCCAGGGATGGCCCCACCCACAATGGACTGGACCCTCCCATGTCAATCACTAATTAAGAAAATGCCTTACAGGATTGCCTACAGACAAATCTTATGGAAGCATTTCCACAACTGAGGCTTCCTCCTATCAGAGGACTCTAGCTTGTGTCGAGTTGATTTAAAACTATTCAGCTTTAGTTTTAGACCAGAACAAGGTTCAGTTCTCAGCACCCACAAAGCAACTTACAGCCATCTGTAATTTAACTTCAGGAAGTCCAGCACCCTTTTCTAGCCTCTGTGGACACCAGGCACGCAGACAGTACATATACATACATACAGGCAAAACACTTGTACACATAGAATAATACATAAAAATATGTCTTCAAAACTATCTAACATCTAAGTTATGTAAGGTTTTGCTTCATTTTGATTTTCTAAGACCTTGAGATACACCATGAGGTTATCTATTTGATTTTATAATGTAAGCATTCATAAGTACAAATTTTTCTCTTGTAACTCTCTTAGCTGTATCCCAGGAGCTCTGGTAAAGTTGTACTTACATTTCCATTTGATTCTAAATATTTTAAAAACTTCCTCTCTGATTTCGCCAATGACCCACTCCCTTGTTGCTTGATTTCTTTTTCTACTGTAGTGATTTGTAAAACCCAAGAGCTTCCAATACAGAGATAGGAAATATAACATAGAAGACCGCTGGGTAAATTGTGTAAATTAGTATTGTCATCTCTGTTAGAGCACTGCTGACCTCCTAGTCATTTTCTGAGTCAACAAACCTCTTTCTACCTGTAATTATGAGCCATTACAGCATCCAAATGACAGTGTAACTAGCCAACTCTTTCTTTTCTTTTAAAGGTTTATATTTATTATTTTTAATTAAGTGGTGTGTGTACATGTGTATGTATGCATGTATGCATTCATATGTGGATATGTGAATGTATGTGTCTGAGGAGGCCAGAGGATGTAGATCCCCCTGGAGTTGTAGATACAAGCAGCTGTGTGCTGTGCCACATAGGTGACTGAACTTGGGTCTTCCAGAAGACATCTTCTTAACTCCTGAGTCATCTCTGCAGCCCTCTTTCCTTTTCTTAAATATATATTCTGAGACATTTTATAAAATCAAGGTGGAACATACACATTTTTTGGTGTTAAAAGCACTTCTTCCTTCTCCTCCTCCTCCTCCCTCCCCGAACTTTTCGGTTGTTAAAAACAACATCTGCTAGTCTTTAAAGTACAGACAGTCACCTCTCCCACCCCGCAGGGCATGAGAGAGCAGAGAAGTCCACCGAAGGGGAACGGCAAGGAAGGCCTTGGTGCTGTGAGATAGAGCTGGTTTTCTTCACAAGAACCGACCTTCTAGAGAATGAATATTAAATCTTCCTTCCTCTTCCTCCTTGTGCCATGACATCATTTAAAGCACACGAGCAACCAGTACCCCTTGCTTCATCCTCACAACCCGAGACCAAACTGTGTCTCTTCTTGCAGTGAATTAGCACATGTGTTAACACTGACTAATCAAAAGCTTGAATTGTTCAGGGAAAGCAGTTTTGGCCGTGAATCATTCTTCCGCTTATAAAGGAAGAAAAATTCCTTTTCTCTTTACATTTTTTTTTTCCAGATTGGGGGTGGGGCTTGCTGTGTTGCCTGGGCTGGTCTGAAATTAATTCCTGGATTTGTGCCTTAGCCCCCTAAGTAGCCCATACCTAGTTCATGCCCATTAAATCTAATACACCAGGTAAAGCCCAGTTTGGTGACAGCAAGTATAGACATCTCAGCCAAGCAGGATGGCTGGATTGCACAGAGCATTCACGTTCTCCCCTGCTTCTAAATCAAACCCCACAGATACGGCTATGTCTCATTGA
>JAJTUV010004072.1:0-28728 GCA_021653895.1 Mastomys natalensis | reverse complement strand
CCAGTGAGAGACTATTCACAATAGGTGACAACCCATTAGAAGTACTATTACATGCCTTTGCTTATGCTCTTTATCTATTATTATCTACTTCTTTATTTACTTCATTATTACTATCTCCCCCCGCCGTCTGTTTTCTTTTTTTTCTCTGCTGTGTTAAAAGCGAACACACTTGTAACCAGTTGGAAACTGAGGCAAACAGATTGTTCATCAAGGCAGCCATGTTAGACCCTGTGTCTTTGTAAAACTCAGTACTATGTTTAGTGAATAGACATCAATTACAAATCAATTTAAAATAAAAACACCAGAGGGGGAAAGGATGTCCTCTGGTTTCCTGCCCATCCTTCCCCCCTAGTATCTTAAACCTTTAGTCTGTGGCTGGCTATTTTAAAAATAATGTATATTAAATAAGTAATTTTTTATAAATTGGAAAGCAAAACTAAATAAATAAAAAAAATTTAAACACAAGCACTTCATTCAGCAAAAGCATTCCCAAAGGAAATAATCTTGATATCATCTAAATTTGCAAAGTTTATTCACTGTCAAACTTTAAAGAAATAAATAATAAATGAACAAAAAGCCTCCTGAAATGTTCCAAACTACTACTATGTATATCCATGGATAAAATCTGAACAAAATTGAAAAACACTATACCTTGATTTAACAAAATGTCACTAATAAGATTATTTTTTTCTTTAAATGCTTTCAATTGCTTACATTTTTTTACCTTTTTGATCAGAATAAGTAATATAATTTAGCTGAAAAATTTTTTCTCTCATCATTTTTTTTTTAATTGTACCAACATGTCACTTTTTTTTCTTTGGCATTTTGTCTTATGTAACTACTGCAAACAAAATGTAGCTGAGTGCCCTGAAATTGTACTACTGCTTAAGATGAGTTTTTAAATGGTCCAATAATGTTAAATGATTGAAAGGAAGATGAGAGTGTTATACCCAATGAATCGGTGGGGCCCAAAAAAAAAAAAAAAAGTACCCCAAAGTATAATGTGTACCCCTTGCTCAGGAGTGAGTTGATAATCTGTTCTTGTCTGAATTTGGAGAACAGAAAGATCAGCTTTGTGTTATTATGAATAGAGAAAAACATAATGGGGTACATAGTTCTTTCTTTTTTTCCCTATGGCATTGGTTCTAACCATTGAGAGATGCATAAAGCCAATAAATTTTAACCTTTTAACTTTACATGTATATTATCTAATATCCTATCTTTTGCCTTAAAATGTTTTTTTTTTTTTGTATGAATCATCTGTGTAGGTCATGGGTATTTAAAGGAAAAATATAAAACGGGCAACTTTTACTGTTGCAATTAAAAGTAAAACCAGAAGTCTCTTTGTCTCAAAACAAACATGGGAGGAGGGACACGAACAGGGTCCTAATATGCTTCCTCATCTCTTCGATTTGCATTGAAAAGGGTTTAAAGACTGTCTTAAAACTCATATAATGAATTGCATTTGTGATTCCAGCCTTCAGGATGCGGGAGGCAAGAGGATTGCTGTGGTAAATTTAAAACTAGCTTGGGCAACATACACCCAATCTCAGAAAAGAAAAACGAAACCTAAAACAAACAAGGATAAAAACAAAAAATAACAGAAAAGCATTTAAAGGGTTTACAGAATATTCTAATGTTCAATGATGCTAATAAAAACTGTATTTTCCCATTACACTATTAAACCCATTTAAATGCTCATTGAAAGCAGTAGTACCTTTAAGCCAATCAGCAAACATTTATTTTGTAATAACAAAAGATTGAAATGGGTTTTTCTAAACGATGTGATTGTATTAAAAAATTACACAAACACCTTAGGGCTTAAAAAGCTAAAGGATTGATTCAGGGTTTGATATTTTTTATAAGAAAAGTTAACAACTTTTGGTTGTAAATTTTGTGGATATTCTTTCTTGTTGTTGCAGTTACAATGTGAAATAATCATTCTTTGCTTTCACCCTTGGTGAGCTTAAACCTTGCTTTCTTTTGTTTAAATACTCTGTTACTGAAATCACATCATAAAATTTTTAAAAGGGTTTTAAAAGCATTTAGTAGTTGTTTGGTTTACATCACGAACTCTTCACAGTGATGGTTCTTTCCGTTTCTATTCTCAGTTGCAATATGACCTTGTGATTTTAGACAGAAGGGCTGAATCCATTTCAAAATGAACTTGATTTTTATTGGAAGAAAATTATAGACAAATACTATTTATATAGACTGTATTTTAATCCCAAAAGTAAGTAGAATAAATGTTTGCAAATATAAACACTCATACAGAGACCTATACCCTATACAAAATAAAACTCAGCTACTTCATAGTTGGCTAGAAGATGAGTTTACATGCTTTGAGTAGTATGTAATTCTATTATTTCACAAAACCCTTCCCTTGAGTTCATTTATTTGGGGGGGAAAATGTGGGCAGATGGCTAGCAATCTGTATGATGCATGTCCCTACTAATGGACATATTTCCAGCGGGAGTTTAACCTTCTGTCAATCAGAAACTACATTCTTTTATATCTTTACTTTCTGTTGTGTCCCCTAGAAATAAATGTGTTCAATCAAATATATTAAGAGTACAAGAAGGAGAATAATGTTAAAGGATTGACCATGTTAGCCTGTACCCAAAGTCCTCATCACGTAGAGGTTATGAAGCCTTTGCTTCCTCCTTTAAAGTCACAGGTGTAAATCTTTTACCTGTCATTGATGAATTTTGCTTTAATGATTCTGAAAAACCCTATTGTTCAATGTCTACATCCTGTCTCCCAACTGCAAAATGTATAAAACCTCTGCAATTTTCTATGCTTAATATTCTGTACTGTAGACTTCTGTTCTTTCTCTCTGTCAGTTTTAGGTTACAGGGAGCCTGTCCAGTTTTATTTTACTCACAATTGAATTCCTGAGAGCTAAGGGAGAAATCCCGCAATGTACAAATTAGTCCCACTAAAACTTTACAATATTCAAGGTGAGATGCCAGGAGGCTATGAAACATAAAACCTGTAGGTTAGTTCATGAGCCCCAAGATAGAGGGTGGAATTTGAATTTCTTAGACAAAAAGTATCAATGAAGAAAGCCATGGTAGAATAAACTTTATATAGGGGCAACAATTTTTTTTTCTTTTCTGGCAATATTTACTATACGGGGTTTGTCAGCTAATTAATATCAGAAGACCCAACAGAAATGTCTAAGTTCTATCTATTTTGGGGTAGTATATCAATAGCAGATTTACATTCCTCCAGCAATAGCTTCAATTGGGAAGAGGTCAACTTCTTGCCTCACTGAAGTTCCTAACACAAATTTTAGTGTATACACTCAGGATGCCTCATGTGACATTTGCATTTTGGCATATCTGATAGATATGGTAAACCCTTATTATTCATTGAGTCCTGTTCTTTAAGTTTGACAGTATTTTGCAACTGGACAGTAAATTATTTACATTGATAATCTTTTTTTATTCCTCTTCCCATCTTCTTTCTTTATTTTTCCCTTCATTTCTTTCCCCTTTTTTTCCTTCTATTTCTCTTCCTTTTTCTTTCTTTCTGACAGAATTTTCTTGTATAGCCTGGTTCCCTTCAATTTTACAATCTTCCTGCTCTGCCCACTAAGTGTTCTGATGATGTATAAATGAGCACAACCGGGGCTCAAAGAAAAATGATCACTTTTTGTTGGTGTTCTGTAGGTGTTATTTCTGATTTTTAACAATTCATAGAGACCTGCACACTGTCAGATGTTACAATAGGAAAGGAAACCTTTGCAGTGCTTCCTGGAAGACCAAAAAGACAGGAAATATTGATTTGTACAGAATTAGTGACAAGATAATATTATGGCTTGAGGAAAAAAATCAAGTTGTATGGTAACCCCATAATTTGGCAATTCTGTGCTGATATTAAACAGGACATATTTGTAATACATCAAAAAAGAAAATGGTTGTGGATTCTATATAGAGTGGATTAAACAGCAAAACTAAAAAGAAACTGATAATTATTTTGATTGTTTATTAAAGTAAGAAAGTACAATATATAAGCATTATGTTAGGGCATTGCTCATTTATGTATACAGTTGTGCCTTGAATAAGTGCTTTTAAAAAAATATGCTTATTTCTACCTATTTAGAGAAATAGCTATTTTTTAGTATTTCCTTTGGGTAACATTGCTTTTTGTTTTTTTTTTCCCCCCAAAACAGTTTGCCATGAAAACCAAATTAAAGGGTCCATGGGCCCCCTCCCTTCCAGAATCAAAAGAATCATTTGTTCGAAAGGTTTTAGCCATGCCAAGCTCAGACCAGTCAATTATATTACTCAAGCTGTATTTTCTCATGATAATATGTGGAATTAAAGTTATTGCAAATGTGCATATGCTATGAAAAGAAAAATTTATATGCATACACCCGTTGATTGACAGTGGGAGTAAAGGTGTATTTGCCTCAGAGCATATGCAATTCCCGTTTTGAACAAGGGGCATTACCTTGAGCCATTTTTATTAGAACAGCAAATGAGTACTGGGAGCTTTGTATGGGAATTATCCCGCAGGATTAACCCTTCAGCTACTCTATAGACTGAATAGCTCCTGTAGTAACTGGCTGGAAGATTGACAGAAAATAACAATGACCCATTAAAGTATTTATCAGTCCTTGTTACCTCTGTGGAATTTTTGTGATTGCATTTGAAATATTTAGTCATTTTTGACCCCGACTAAAAAAATAACCATTATGAGTTAGGTAAGTCCATGGCAGGTCCAAATTCAAGAATCAATCAGTAAGTAGGAGCAGGACCCAAAATTAAGCACAGTCCTCCTGAGGACTCTACAGAAAACCATCCATTTGGTGATGGACATCAACCCAAAAGATAGTTCTGAAGCTTTTACATACAAGAAAGGAAGAACAATGTAGATACCTTATTTCATTTAAACATCTTTCTGACTCTATAATCTATACAATTTTAACAAGTTAGTGAAAAAAGTTAGTTCTATGCTTCTTGTAAACAAAACCAGCTACTAAAAATTATATTAGAAAACCAAGAAGTTTTCTAAATTTTGCTATTTTAAATTGTCACAGACAAACTCTGTGACCTTTCATTGTCAAATCCTAAGTAGTCCACAAAAGGTGGTGGTTACATGTGGGGTTGTAGTGTGTGGGGTCCCTTGTTGGGTTGATTTTATGGCTCCTGTTGCCTCTCAGGGGCTAGGGCCACTGCTCAGAGGGAATTTTACTGTGTTCATCAACATGGCACCGGGCGAATGTGGGCTTGTGAAGCCTTGGGGACTCCACTCTGGGGGTGAAAGGAACACAGTTTGAGGTCCGCGGGGAGTCAGAGGTCATGAGGGTGAGGGATGAGCCCCGGCTGCACCCCACAGAGATAAAAGTCTTGGTCGCAGCAACTCCTTGGTTGGTCATGGCTAGCTCGGCTTGCTTGTTGACTTGCTGGACTTCCATGATGAGAACATGGAGAGGTCATTACAGGGATTAGAAGGCGCTCGGGTAGTTGAAAACCTTCTCCACAGTTCCATGGCAGGTCCAAAAGAAGAGAAATGGGTATGGTTTAAGTATTTATTGTCATGGCTGAAGTGGATAAAAACTATACCCACCCCAGTCACCCACCACCACCCAATTTCAGGGAGGCCTTTAGGTTAAATACCCTTTTTCAAGGAGGAGGGTTTGGAAGGATGTTTAACTGGTTACCCTCTGACCTTTAGGTATCTCGTTAATATAGAAGATCTGTCTTGAGGCTCTGTGGCCCGTAGTCACACCTCTATCTGTGGAGGAGTAGTAGGGGCATTGTTCTACGTGGGTGGAGGACCCTTACTCTATGGAGGTCTTTGGCCCCCTGTCAGGAGCTTGGAATCTGAGAGTGTAGTGAAATGTATGCCATCCATTGCGGGAATTGTGGGTCTCCAACGAAGGGTCACCAGACCTTTCCAGTGGTGTCAAAAGAAAACCAGCTGTCCTTTCATGGACTTACAGGTTATATATTGTCAACATATGTTGCCAGAGTCATTATGAAGTTAAAAGCACCGTATGTCAGGCAGCAGCCCTACAGGCTAGAGAACAAACCCGGCTATGATTGATATCATAGAAGTGTATCCCTTTTATCCTGGGGAAACTTATTATATTGTCATGCTTCTATCCCAATTTTTCTGTGTATTGCTAGAAACCATTTTACTTTCACTGACTGGGCCTTTACACTTTCTCAAGGAGGGAGGATATTAGAAAGACATGAATTGAAGGAGAGAGGTTCTATAGGTCAGGCTGGAGCAGACTCTCAGAAGCCCATTCTGGGATTAGCATACAAAAAATGATGTAGCAAGTTTGCATTTTTAATGCCCTTCTCAGACCTTATCCCTCCTCTCCTGTAGATACTTCAGTGGGGATTTAGGATTTTTACAGGGACTGAGAAATGTTTCTTTCCAGCCCCCAGCATTTACTTGAGTTAGTATTGACCATTTTATGTAGGTTGTTTATGAAAGCCAAGCATAAACCTGTAAAATCTTTCTCCTCCCCCTTCTCCCTCCTCTCTTCTCTCTCTTTTTTCTCTCTTTCTCTCTTCTCTTCTCTTCTTCTTCTCTCTCTGTCTCTCTCTCTGTCTCTCTGTGTATGTTTTGGTGTGTTTACTTTGCACAATCATTGTGTGACATACTGTGCAGAATCTCATTGTGTCAATGTTATATCCAAAAGGTAAGATTTGGTTTTCAGTTTTTACTTTGTTGCTGAGGGAAAACCTGACTGTTAAGTTAGAAAGGGGTCAGACAAGCAAGTCAGTTTTTGCTTTTCTTTACTTCTCTAATTCTTATGTGAGCACTGAGGCCATGGGTTTTCCCACAAAGTTTTTGTCCTCTTGCATGTTGCATGTGTGCAGGCTTTGGTATTTTCCCCAACTACCATGTCAGTTAAAACCCAATTTCTGTGACAAGTGATAAGAACAAGCTTGTTTGCTTTGTTGCAACTGCCCTTTGTCCCGTGAGTGAGCTCAAGTCAGGGAAAATCGGAATGTTGGAAGTAGTCATTGGTGAAGAGAAGCCTATTCAAACATAAGGAGTAAATTGTTTTATGAAGGGATTCAGATGCCATATAAGCTGGTGACCTTGGAAAGGGTATTTTACATTATGGCTCTTGTTTTGTCTAATAAGAGGTGTTACTGCTGAAACTGAGTCTCTGTTTACAGAGAAGAGTTGAGTGACAATTAACATTCAGCAAAAATTTTTAGCTTTAAATTATTCTAAACAAGAATCTGTAGACCCAAACTAGAGTCACTTTCTTTGTAATCCCTGGGCTAAGAATAAATTTTTTTTAAACCATCAAAAACAATAACAAAAAGTAAAAGTGTGTATTAATATTTTCTAATACATGAAAATTGTGAAATTTAAACTTTAATGTTGGTCAACAATGTTTAATTAGAACATAGGCCCACACCATCTTTCTCATGTTCCCTATGAAAACTTTGGTTTATGAGTTATAAAGTTGAACAGTTGAAAAAAGAACCACTGCCCACGGCCTTTACTGTCTGGAATTCTATTCGTGCTGTTATCATGTTGACAGTACCAGTGTTCCAGAAAAAAACTGGAGCTCGTTTATTGAAATCCTTAGTCTGTTTATTAAAAGAATTAGAAAAAGGGTAAAAAAAAAGAAAGCTCAAGTACAAACTGTATTATGGGGAAAACACAACCAAAAATCAGAACAACAACAACAATGAAAGCCATATAACAGCCCAAATGGTTTAAAACTTGACAACTGCTGTGAGAAGAGAAATAAAGATGAGGAAGAGAGAAAGCTATGTCAATTTGCTATAGGGGTTGTCAGCCGTCACATGGTCAAAGGAAGAAGGACATTCAGAGGCCAAAAGACCCCAGCAATCAGGAAAGCAAAAACCAGGCTCTGGCTAGTATCTGAAAGGAAGAGAAATAGATAAAAGAAAATAAAAAAAAAGTTACAGACTCAGAAAAGTACAAAAGCTGCAAATGACTCTAAGTCTTCCATAAAGGGGCTTTAGGGAAAGAGAAGTACATTATCTCATTATGTGGATAGTTGTTCTCCCATTTCTTACTACAATAGCTTGGAATAGCCAGGTCTTCAACTAGGACTAGAGGTTTGAATTTTTAACAAAACCCCAAAAAAACTTCATTCTTTCATACAGAATTTATGTTTCTAGGATTTGGGCCACAACAGAGTTTACCTTTCTAGTATTTTCATAGAAAAGGGAGGTAGCCCCAAAACTCCCCTAGTCTAAAATCTGCCCTTATAAAAATTGTGGATGAACCCGGAACCCATTCATACTAGGCAATGCTATTCCCCGATTTTTGTTTTCTTTGTATTTTTTTTCATCTTGAGAGAGGTGGTTAGTCAATTTACCCAGGCTTGCCTGGAACACACTTTGTAAACCCAGTTTTGATCTTTCACTTTGACTTTTAAATAGCAAGTTTTAAGATGAGCTATTCATTATCTAAAAATTTTGGCTGCACCCTGCCTAGAGAATAGGTAAAGGGCCCAGGTGAGAAAAGCCCCATTTCAAATCATCCCTTTTGCTCTGGAAACTGCACTATGATCTTACTTTTGAAATCACCTTATATTTATATATGCTGTGTTTTAATATGTATGGTCCCTTCTCTATTGGCACTTACCTTGTCATAACTGTAAGTTCATTGTTTGGAAATATATGCCAACTTCTTTGAATATTCCATATATTTCCACAAGAACTCCTCCAGCTCTGTTTGTATAAGTATTATTTAACTCTATTTCAACTATCATAGGTAATAGGTGTGTATTTGAGTTCAAAGGGTACTAACTGAGATTTATAGGTCTTTGTGTTTTGGAAAAAAGGGATTAGAACAAGGACACATGGTTTAGTAATAGGAATATAGGGACAGTTTATTAAAGAGAGAAAGCACTCACAAGAATGAAGTGGGTCAGACTGTTGGAGATTGTCCAAGGCTTTGAATCTTTGGATAAGGAGAGTCCTGTCATTACAAGTCTCCAGAATTTAGAAATTGGGGTTTAACAACATACTCTATTGGGGGGAATACTCAGGTTTTTCTGCACCTAGTTTCTTTCACTTGTTAATCTTGGCGTCTCTTGTCTATGCTCCACTCTCTAACCATAGTATACCTTCAGAAATTGTTTGAATGTCTTTCTGGCCATTTTTATAAGCGTGTAACAATGAAAAGAGAGAGGGAGAGGAGAGAGAGGAGAGAGAGAGAGAGAGAGAGGAGAGAGAGAAAAGAGAGACTGTGACATTTGGCAGTAGCAGAGGTAGTTGAGTTAAGATGCAAATAAGGAATTAAGTAGGGATGAAGAAAAATGGGGAGACAAAAGAAAGTAGATGGGAAAAGAGGGAGATGAAAAGAAGAGAAGGATGATTCCTATGGATCGTGTTGACTGACTGCAGGAAGTTGCTTGTAAATTACCGCTTGAAGGTGACAGGACCTCAGTTCTAGGCTGGATGAAAGAAAAAATGGGATTTCATTCTCATAGGCCACGGGGAGTGAAGATCTTTCTGAAAATAACAGAAGCTAAGAATCCCAAATGAAACCCCTGACAATAGCATTGCATCATGTTATTTACTGCAGTGGTTCCCTTTGGGGAATCCATTAATTAGCATAGCTATCAGCAATAAACATAATGAAACATATGTATTTTGACTAACAAATTACCTCTCTTTTAAAAAGAGGTTAGATACACTTTCTTGGCACTGTAAAAAAAAAAAAACAAAAAAAAAAAAAAGGCAAGTTAAAACAAACAGTTGCTACAGTATTTTTTCCCTGTTGTTTCTAATTGAGTGTGTAATGTTTCCATCTGAAAAACATGTTTTTAACCTTTGATAGTTAGCACACTGGTACTTTGTCAGCACATTGACAAGTGGAAACCTAGGAAAACTTGCTAGGGATGATGACATTTGTTTTTACTGCTTGGAAAAACCCATCCAGGTGAGCTGTGTCCCCACCCTGCCAAGTTTTAATTGCTAGACAGCAGTATACAGCCTAGTTGATGTTCTTGAGTGCCTGCACAAAGTAAACCTCAGATTCATTTATTGGGTTTTTTTTTCTTTTCCTTTTTTTTTTTGGTTATTTTATTTATTTACATTTCAAATGTTATTTTTCCTTCCCTGTTTCCCCCACAACCCTCCATCCCCTAGAGTGCCACACTTTGACTTAGACTGCATGAGCTATTAAGTTCTTATGGGGAAATGGCAAGTCTATCTGCTTATTCAAAATTTTTTGAAGACATAGTTTGTTACTGTAATGAAAAGGAGGAGGGAGGAGGGGAGGAGGAAAAGTTATCAGGAAGGAATCATGTCTTAAAAGCTTGATGTTCTCCTTTCAGAAGCAAGAAAAAGCTGACAGTGCCCCGTGCTTTCCCCCCTTTCCCACCCATGTCCTTCTTGAAAACACACAAGTAATTTGCCTTTCCTTCAGTCTACTTGCCCCTTTATGTAATTCAGTGAATATTTTGAACCTGAGAAGTAGGTCTGTGGGAAAGAAAACTTGTTTCACTCTATGTTAGGAACATGTGGATTTTTTTCTGTTTTTCCTTTTGCCCCCTTTTTTTTATTATGACAGGAAATTTAGGATTAAATTTATCTCTTGAAGGCTGTTGCTATTTATTTCTTTGCCTAAAACATTCTGTGACAATATATCATGAGATGCTTTCATTGTAATTTTCTTTTGTTAAATATTTTTGTCAGCCATACAGTGACATATAGTTTTCAGTATTTCATTTAAACTTATACGTTTTCTGCCAAGAAAAGAAAACGACCTTTAAAAAAAAGATTTCAAAAATTAAACCCTTTGTAAAACCCCCATTTGGGTAAAAGGAAATTTTGGGGAAACCGGGCTCATTTGGGGGAAAAAAAACTTTTTGTAGGGGGGCTGGAAAAAATACCTAGCAGTTAAGGGAAATTGTTGTCTTTTTTGGGGGAAGGGGACCGGGGGTTGGGGTTCCCCCCAAATTTCAGGGCAGAAATGCAAACATCCACAATCTAGTTCCAGGAGATTGTTTTTCCCTTCCCTGTGACCCCCATGGGCATCAGGAAAGGGCACTACTACACACACATTCGGATGGCAAAACACTCATAAATCTAAAATGATATTTTTAAAAGTAAAAAAGAACGCCAGTTGAAAAACAAAAAGGGAAAAAACTTTGAGTTATGATCCTCAGAACCCCTTGAAATTTAGGCCATAGCAACACAAAAAGCTGCACCCTCAATCCCCCAACTGAAAAAATAAGGTACAGACAGGACAGCCCCCTGAATCCCGTGGGCAAGCTAGCCAGTATATTCATGGTAAAGGAAAACAAAAGTAAAAGGTAAAAAGGATAAAAATTCAAGACTTTTGTTTTGGGCCCCAATTTCCCACACATTCACACAACACAAAAGGCAAACAGACACACTGGCACACACAATATAGATAGATAGATAAATGTGATAGATAGATGATGAGGGATCAAAATGAAAAAAAAACTTTTTTTTTGTATTTCTTTACCATAAGTTTAGTTACTTATTGTTAATAGGGGTACCCTTTAAAAAGACAGATGTGCTTTTTCCTTTTCCCCCAAACATCATTTCCTGATTTTAAAATTATATTTTTTTTTTAAAAAACATCTACCATTTTAAATTTTTGAAAAATTTTGGGGCAAATGTCTCTATATCTACATCAGTGCACCCTGAATTTGCATGTATCCATAAAGGGTTGGAACCAGCAAACCCAGACCCCCAAAAGCTAGAGTTTTGGGTGGTTTTGACCCACCGAACTTGAATGGGGGAAAACCTACCTCGGGTTTCCCTCTATTAGAGCAGCAAGAAAACTTTTCCCCCTGAGCTGTCTCTCCGCACCTCTTCTTTTTCACCCGTCATTTTCCTGAAAAAACAAAAATGCCAAGTATGTGTTTGATACAATGAAAAACCTGAGAAAGGGCCATAATTCAGGGTTTGTGGAAAAGCCCCGGGGTTTGGGTTTTTTTGTTTCCTTAGGTTCCCCGTGGATTAACCCCCCAGCCTTGAAAATTTTAAATCCTAGTTCCCTTTTTTGGGGTTTTACCCCCGGGTTTTTGTTTTTTGATCCTAGTTCCCACCCTTCTGGGAGGGGCGGGTAGAGGTGTTTTGGAATCTGTACACAGACAAACATTTTTGTAAACCTTTTTGGTCCAATTAAAACCTGAAAAATAAAGACTTAGAGCCAGAGATTGGGCAGTGGGAAGGGGGAGGAGAAAAAAGGCTTGGGGGAGGGGGGGAGTGAGAGGAATTCGTTTATAAAAGGCAAGAAGTGGCAGAAGGGGGGGGGTTTCTTCGAGAAATGCAGAAAGAGAACGGGAGGGAGAAAAAGGAGGAAGCTGAAGCAAAAGGGAAACCCCGCAGTGAAGGAAGCCGAAAAACGGGAGTTTGGACAACCATGGGGCCCTTGGAAAAAACCCGGGCAAGTTATAAGGGATCTCATGGGCCAGGGATTAGAGTAGTTTTAGGGGGTTTAAATTTTGCCCAATCCAGGCGGGGGCAAATTTTTTTTATTTATTTTTTTTAAATTTTTTTTTATTTATTTATTTATTTATTTATTTATTTTCCGAGACGGGGTTTTTTCTTTTTGGGGTAGCCCGGGCTGACCTGGAACTCACTCTGTGGGACCAGGCGGGGGCCTTCGAACTCAGAAATCCGCCGGGGCCTTTCTGCCTCCCAAGTGCTGGGATTAAAGGGCATGTCCCATATTTTCTTTAATTATTGAGTTTGTGTTTTTCCTTTTAACCCCATCTCCCTGGGGTAGGAGATCTTACAGACAAAAACTTTGTGGCTTAAAAAAATTTAAAACTTTTTTTTTTAATTTTTAAAAATTCAGGTCTTTTCAAATGTTTATGGGGGGGGGAAACCACAAAAGGAATATTTAAATTTTCATGTGTGTGAAATTTAATTTGCAGGGGGTGGAAAATGGCAGTGCCTGGAATTTTCTGCCCAATCCAGTTTAGGTTTGGGGGGGACGATCTTGGGGAAAAGGGGCTCAGAAAATTTCCTAGATTTTGGGGTTGGGTGTGGTTAAAATGGGGGAAAAGTAGGGTTGAATAAAATTATTTAAGCCAGCAAAAAAAGAATTTTTAAACGGAATTGTCCCCAAGGGGGGGGAGAAACTTTTTTGGGAAACAATGTCGGGGTTGTTCTGGGGGCCAGAGAATATGAAGGGGTTCGGGAGTACTCAAAGGGGTTTTACTACTTTTTTAAAAGCAAAAAATTTCTCTTCCTTCTGCGGTGGCTCCCTGCTACATCCGGATATTATGGGTTTTTTAAAATTTTTACGATATATTTGTTTGTTGGTAAAAAATTTTTGTCCGTGTGGAAATGCCTGCAGGGGGCCCAGAAGGGGAAAGGGGTCAGACCCCGTAGAGCTGCCCCCACAGAGCATTATGAGGCACCTGACGGGGCACTGGAAACTAAAAAACTCAGATTTTTTGGGAAATTTTTAGCAAGCAATTTTAATTTTTCAGAGCCATTTTTTTGTCCTGTGTTTAATTTTCCCTGAATGGGGGGTTTTGGGGGGCTGACTATCTTTTTTCAAGAAAAATTCACAGTATACTTTGGGTTTTGATAGTTTTCCATTTGGGGGGCCCCCTTACAAAAGTTTTTTTTTCTATTTTGGGGGAACCCCTTTTTACCTAAGTTTTCCCTTTTTTTCCCTTTATTTTTTCTGTTTTTTTAAAATTAAATTTTAAATTTCCCTTTAAAATTTTCCCCTTTCGGGTTCATTTTTTTAAAAATTGTTTCCTTTTTTCCCAAAGGAGCCATTCTATCAAAGTACCCCCCAAAACCCCCTTTTACGGGCTTCCCACTTCTTCCCCCCCCCTTTTAAAAAAAAAAAAACCTTTTTTTTATACTGCGGGGCAGCTAAACACGGTGGGCATTTTTGTTTTAGCACAATTTTTGAAAACTCTTTTGGGTTAAATTTCCCAAAAAGGGGGTCAACCCCGTTTATACATTTTTTTTTCTGTGTTCCTAGAGGTTGAAACATGGTGTCCATTATTACTACTAATTTTTAAAAATGAAGGACCTAAGTTCTTGGATTCTTCAGTAATAGGGTCTTGTGACTAGATACCAGTGAGGATATTAGATGGAGAGATGCAATATCAGAAGGAAATTTAAGATTTCCCATTAACATAATTATGACAAATTGGGTAGTTGGCTTGGAAATAAAGCATTAGATCTCGGCTTTAAGTTTGTAGCGGGACAGTAGTTTCTTCATCAAACTGGTTAAGTTTTAAGTTATATTAGTTATGGTATTCCAGAGAAATAGAAGCCATAGGAGATTATATATACATACATAATACATGCATGCATACATATGGGTTCATGTATATATTTATTGTTAGTATTCATTCTAATTCTAAGAAGACTACCAAATGTCATTCTACTAGGTAGTGAGGACTCTGGAAAATGTTGATGCCCCCTTGAATCTGGTGGGGTGTTTTTTGGAGGAAAAATTTCTCCACTGATGAGGAGCTTAAGACATTGATCTTAAGGTCTTCAGAGAATTAGACCAAGGTATTCCATAGTGTTGGGGAGAAATCTGCTTTAGTCTACTATAGACGATTGAGTGAGAAATGTCCTCCAGGGGTATCTATTTGAAATCTTGGCCCAGAGGGAGTTGATAGTGTATTTGGGCAGGTTATGGAGGTCACATTTAGGAAGCAGAAGCACTGAAGGAAGTATGTTAAGGGACTTTCAGTCTTTGAAGATGTATGCCCGGGTTGCTTCTTATTCTCTCATTTTCTTGGTGTGAAAAAAATAGGGTCTTGCTTCTTCTAGTTTCTCTGGCTCTATGTATTCCTTTCCTTCTCTCTGAAACATAAGCTAAAATAAACATATTTTTCTTGCATTTGGTCATAGTATTTTATCACACAACAGAAAAATAATGTGATCCCTGATTTCACCTTTAACTATATCAGAGGATAACCTTATGTATTTAGGTGGTGTTTGACCAAACAACTGTGTGCCATGTATAGCATGTTAGCATACATGACCTGGAATGTAACTTACACTTGGTAGACTAGCTTAATGCGGGGAGAATTTGTTGATATTTTTGTCTCATGAAATCTAATCACTCAGCTCTAAATATACCAATGTGTTACAATCCGGGTTACAAGGCTAGACTTGTCAAAAGAATTTTCAAGGGGGAAAAATCCATCATTGTTCTCTGCAGAAGATATTTCGGGTTTATGTTTTCGAAGTAGTTTCACACCGGCACACTGTTCCTCTGTACTTGACCTTCTCTCAGCGCCTTCTGAATGTTGCACCTGGATTTTTCAATACCACTTCAGACTAGATCAGTCCCCCAAAAGTCATGTGAATTTTAATAAAAGAATTCTGCCTGACATTTTAAAGTGCATCACTTGAACTCATAAAAAGTCAGGTGTAATTGAGAATGGATTTACCCCTAAGCCTTTTTGGTTGATTTTGGTATTTTTTTTGGAGCTGACATTTGGGGGAATAACCCAATTGCCCTTAGAATCAGACCTGCTTATGTGCGCGTGCGCACATTGGTGCGTGTGCATGTGCATGTATGTGTGTGGTCTATATGCCTAGTGATGGCTTTACCCAGCGCATCTTACATGAAAAGTAAATTTGCCATTTTGATATTTATCCCCAGTCACTCTCAGAAAATTGTTTTTTTGAAAGAAAAACAAAAAAGGGAAATTTTCCTTTTATAAATTTTTTCCATATAAAATGTTTAGTAAAGCAAAAAACATGATTTTGGGAAAAAGATCTTTTTTTTTCCCCGAACTCTTTTTATAAAAGTTTCTGGCAGAAGGTTTGGGGCCCGAGGAATCTGGGTCCTCTTGGGTCTGCTTTTAAACCACTTACTGGAATGTAACCGGGGAAAAAAAGGGAAAAAAGGAAAAATGGGAAATCAGAAGGTTTTCATCATTTTTATGTTTTTAAGAACCTAAAAGCATTAATCTAGCATGAGGGCACATGCCTTTTAACCCCCCCCCTTTAAGTTAAAAGGGAAAAGGGGTTCGGAGTTCAAGATCTTTTTGCTATGTGGTAAGTTTGATTTTTTTTTTGGGGACTATAATGACACTGTTTTAGAATATTTAGGGTTTTTTCTATTTTAAAAACCCGTGTTGTTTTTAAACCCTTTGGTCAGGTAAACTTTTTTTTGAGGGAGGTAATGTCTAATGCAGAGATTTTTAACTTTTAAATTTTTGAAATTTCCCAAGGAATTTAAAAAAGTGTGCAGGGGAAATCTATATAACCCCCCGTTCTCTAAAGAAAAGGAAAAAATACTTAAAAAGGGGAGAAAGAAGGAAGAAAGTGGGTAGTGGGGGAGTGGCAAGGTGAAAAGAAAGTGCTCCCTTTTTTAACACGAAAGAACCCCATAGTAACTTATGGTACTTACTAAGAAAACCCCACAAGGCCCAAATTTTTGTTAACATGCCCATCATGGAGTAGGGAAGGGCCCTCTCAGTTTTCCCAAGCCTATAAAACCCCAAGGGTAAAAAGTTAGCTGTGGGGGAAGGGAGACTCACTTTTTTTTAAGGGTAGAATTGTCCAGGCCCAATGTTGATAACCACACGCAGTTTGGGTTTTCCATTAGTGGCAAGTTATTGGTTTGGGTTTGTTTTTTTAAAGGGTTAGAAGGGAATGTTTTGAAGGTTATGGAGGGGTTTGGGAGGGGATAAAAAAGGTTTGGGCCCAAAATTTTTTTTAACTAAAAAAGTTTTCAAAGTTTTCCAAAAGGGCTGTAGCCCCTTTTGATTCGTCTCATTTTTATTTTCCCAAAAGGGGGGCCTTTGATATGCGCCTTGTAGGAAATTAATTTGTAATTTTGGTTTGAAATTAGTCTGGGTTTTTCGATTCCTGATTTTTTAAAATAATTTTCCTCTCTGAAAAAATGAAAAGGGGGAAGTTTTTCATTTTGGGGTCAGTTCCGGACTTCACTTCAGTTTAGTTATTAGTTTTTCCCATACACAATTTTTCAATTAAAACCTCCCTTAAATTTGGGCTTAAATTCCAAGAAAAGGAAAAATTCCTTTGGGCAAAAAATTTTTCTGCCCCAAATCTAATAACCTGATGTAAAAGAAAAATTTCCCATTTAAAACCCCCTTTTTTGATGGCCCCTTTAAACATCCCCATCTGCGCATCCAAAAGGCAAGCTTTCTGGTGAATAACCCCCAATTTTCCAACACAGAGCCTTTTTAGATGCCATACATAAATGTTATTCACAAGACAGTCCTTATGCAATTTTTCCTCACTGATTCAGTGATATTATAATTAATTTTTATGATATACCACAAACCATTTTTTATTAAGTAAACATTTAGTCACAGGTTAATTGATACTCTTTCCCCAGTAATAAATGGTTTTCGAATCTTTGCATTGTTTTATCCTTTTACCTCCATTTTTTTAATGCATAATAGACAACGTAAAAAAAACCCCATCTGAAAGTTTTTGGTTTGCATGGGGCAGAGAATAACAGGCTGCGGGAAATGAGGAAAAAAAATTTTCAGATAGTTTTTTTAAAAAACTTCGGGTTTATTTTGGGATATAAAACAGAATTGAAGATTACTAAAAAAAACCTATTGGAATTGGGGCATCAAAAAGGGAAAAGATGGAGTTTTTACCCCCTGATTCAAGGATTGAGGGGCTTTGGGGGAGCAACCTGGAATATCCTAGAGATCTACTTTTTCAGCTTCCATTCTTCTTTTGTGAAGGACTTCAGCTAGAACTGTGGAGGAAGGTAAAGGTAGACAAAAAGCAACCATGGATTGCAACAAATGTTTCATAGAGTTGACCTATGACTCCATATTACCACAGCTCTGATTTTAGAGAGACTGATCACTGGAGCTTGTCAAAGCAATGGCTGACTCCATAAGATATGACACACCAGAATTTGAACCCAGATTTTCCAATTCCTTTCTCATGGCTGTTGTGAGAATTTGGTGGTTAGTCAGGATTGTAAGGATGTGAGATACACAAGCTGACTTTGGATAATTTAAACAGAGAAAGAATTTATTGGTACATTAGAAGAGTTTCTGAGTACTCTGATGGTTTCAGAAAGGTAGATTAAAAGGATAGGTCTGTGAGAAGCAATAAAATCAAAGGTATCTTCGAGAGAAGATGGAGCTAATGGAATAAATGGACTTCAACTTTGCATCGGTAGCTGTGTATTATTTCTCAAAGTCAGAGAGAGAACAATGTATGATTGACATTGCTAGGAGAATACACTAGAGCACACATCATTGACAGCAGGAAGATAAGTATCTTGCTTTGTACCCCACAGTGACAGCATCTGTAGGTGAACTGAAAATATCACTAAGTAAAACCCAAGATGAGCCAATAAAGCTTAACTGTAGGAATAAGGTCGTATGTCGGGAAAAGGTGAAACCAACAATTAAATTACATAATTACATACCTAACATATGATTCCGTCGGTCTGAATCTAAATGTTTGTTGTATAGTATCTTCTCGTGTTAAAATGCAGCGAATACATCCTAAGCACTCTGCCAAGCGTTCTCCATAGCCACATGATTTCCCTTGTGCCCTCTCACATGAAGGTAATTAGATACATTTGACAGGACTGAAGTGAAGTAGTTAGGGTCTGCTAATGTATAAGACTTATGATTGCACTGACATGCAGATTTATTTTCCCAGGACAACATTTGGACAAGATCCCTCCAGAAAGAAAAAAAACTCTTGAATAAGAATAATGTGATTAAAATGGTGTGGATGCTAAAATACAATGTGTGCGTGTGTGCATGCATGTATGTGTGTGTGTATATGTGTGTTGTGTGAGTCTATGTTTGCAAGCACATACATGCATTTTAAATTTTCTTATACTTGTTGAAAGGGGATGAAATTGGAAAGGCAGGTAAGAACACAGAAAGAGTTTCCCATCACAAACTAGCCATTTTAAGGCATTTATAAGGCCATGCAGACTCCTTTTGTGCTCTGTTCTATACACAACAATTCCCTGCTTGCCTTCTGATAGGAAATGTGTTTAAATAGACTTCAGCTGCAAATTCAACTGTTGGCTAGAATAGCCTTTTGCATCACCTTCAGGAAAGTTCTACTGGTGAGTCTTGGAGTTTTTTTTAGTGAAATGAGGTAATTAGTATTCTAAGGCATTCACCTGTATCATTTTGTTCAGTTGTCCTGGCATGACAAGATAGTTATTTTGACATGTGGAACTGAGCACAGGGAAGGTTGAGTAAGGCCATAATATCGCCTAGTATATCTTTTATGCAACATTACATTCTTTAAAAAGTTTTCTTTGGCATTAAAGTAGAAGCTTTTGGAAGGAAAAGTGCTTTCTTGTTTATACTTGATGAAGTAGGCTGAATATAGTGGGTAAAGGTCAGATTGACATAACTGAATAAATAAGGATGGCATGAGGAAAAAACCATGCACTGATTTTTTCCTCAGGAAATAATAGTTTACGGGGAAGGGAAAGCAGCAAACATTATTTTTGTTTGTTTTTTTTTGGGATACACATTAGTTGTTTGTTTTTTTAAAGATGTACACTCAGTTGGAGGGCATCTTTTGTCTTGTTTTTTTAAATTAAAACCCCCAAAAAAGGGGTTGAAAACTTGCCGTTGTAACATGATGTAATTTGTTTTAAATTAAAAATTTCCATGTGCAAAAATACCCTTCAGTATATTTTAAAATTCACGGTTTACAGTTTAAATTTATATAATTTACTCACAAAACAAATTTTTTAGGAACCCAAGTAAAATTTTTAAGTTATTTGTTAATATTGAAAGAAAAAAACAGAACAAAGAGAGTCACGGGTTATTTTGTAGTCCAAAAATATTGCAGTATAAAAAAAAAAATTTTAAAACATGAAATTTTATCTTGAAGAAGTAAACATCATATTTTTTTTGTATTTTTAGATCCCAAAATTTTTAAAAAATTTAGTATTTTTAAAAACATAAAGTTTTTGAAGATAGCAGCATCAGAAAAAAGATAGCAAGTAAAGTAAGATTGGTTTGGGGAAAAATTTGTATAATTTTTGTGAAGAAAAGAGATAAAAAATGGGGGACTACTTTTCTTTCTTTCAAGTTGAAGTTTATTACGGACCCTCATTAAGGGGACTATTTTTTAAAGGCCCCTTTTAATTTTTAAAGATGATATGTTAGAATAAAAAAAATAAAATTTAAATTTTACGGGGTTTTTAAAAAACAAAAAAAAAAAAATACACTTTAAAAATAAAAACAAAAGTTTTTTTTAAAACATGGAAGAAGAATGAAATAAAATAGGGGTGAAGCAAATTTTTGAAGGAATCCCATTTTAAACCCAAAGCTGAAGTTTTTTTTTGGGTAAATATTTTATGATGCGGCCAGGAAAGTGTTTTTTTTAAAACAGTACAAGGGGCATCTGTTGGTCAATTATTACCCCTTTTTTCATATTTTAACTTTATAAACATAAGTGGTTTTGTTTTGGGGTTTTGAGGAAATTTGTGCTTATAGGGAAAAGCATATTCAGTTTGTGTCCATTTTGGGTTTTGATAAATTTTGCCAAATTCCCATATGTTTTGGGTTTTTGTGGTTGTGACCTTCACCCCCTTTTAAAAGGGGCCGGGGAAAAATTTGGGGAAGGCTTTCGGAAAGAAATTTAGGTCATTGGACATTTTTCCATAAAGGGGAAGATATTTTGGGCCCTTTACCCCTCCCCGGGTTTTGCTCTCTTTTTTTATTGAAAGGATTTTTTTCCCTCCAATACAGGCTTTGCCATAATAACAGCTTTCCCCCTTTCCCCGGGAGAGAAATAGACCCTTTGCAAAAATTTTAAACTTTTTAATTTTTAAATGGTGTTTGGGTTTTTAATAAAAGATTTTGTTTTATTTTTGCTTTTTTTTACACGGGAATGATGCCCCAAAATTTGAGAGCCCCCATTTGAACTTTTTAAGTAATGATTGTGAGCGAGGTCTTGGTTTCACACTAGTGAAGAATGTCGGGTTTTTTATTCTAGAAGTGAAATTTTAAAATTCCTTCAGAGAATTTTATTAAAAGGCGGGGTTCTTTTGGGTTTTTGGGGCCCTTTTTAAATTGTATGCAGTTTGTGTTCTGTTTTTAAAATATGGTTTGGGAAATGTGGGTCATCACATTAAAATTTAAAGATGCTTTAAAAAGGACTAAAGGTTTTTATAAGGCTAGATATTTGAGGAAAATGAAAGGGGGGGATAAAAAAAAGGCTTTAATGTATAATAGTTTATTGAAATGAGCTTTTGGAAAAGATTGTTGAAGTTTAAATTTTAAAGGAAGCCCTCTTTCTTATAGTTATTAATGTTCCCCCCTTTCCCCCTTTAAAAGCTGTACCCAAAGGGTGAATGTAAGGGGGATAAAAGGGCTCATGAAGCACTGTGTTAGTAAGTATTAAATTTTAAAAACCCTACAGGAAAGTTCTATGCATTGCTTTATGATGATTCTCTCTTTAAAGGGGGGAAAGGGAATTTTTTAATCTTTAAAAAACCCCAAATGGCTATTTTTTATTTTTGAAAATAAAAACACCCTAGGACATTGCAAATTTAAAGATTATTTTTTGACAATTTCCTTTAGTTTGGCTTTTACTGCTGTCCTCAGTGAGTTCTGTTTTGCTATATTAAATTAAAGAAATTTTCTTTTTTATATTGTTTTTTTTTGGAAAAAAGTAGTGTGGTTTTCCTAAGTGAAGGTTCCCTTTTTGTGATTTTTAAACCCCAAAGAAAGGTGCTTTTCATAAAACCCCATAGAGGGGGAGGGTGTGTTGACTTTCAGCTTTTATCTTTGTTGATTCTGAAGTCATACTTTTTTAAATTTTAATTTGTTCTCTGAAAAGGAGTTTCCCCTGGGTATAATAAAAGGGCCCATTTTTCCCTTACTCTAGGAAAATATTAGGGAGTAGAGATGGGTTTAAAAGTTTCATTGACAAAAAAATTTTAAAAAAGATAATAGATGGGGGTTTGGTGGATGGAGGGAAAGGGATGGACGGACGGATGGATGGAAGGGGTGGATGGGGAAATATAGCTGGGGGGAACTGGTTTTTTGCTGTTTTGTTAGGTTTTTTAAAAACGCTATGGCAAAAGATTTCTTGAATGATTAAAAGGGAGGTGCTCCAAAAACGCTAGCTCTTTGAACTTTTTACATTTTGAGATAACCCAAAAAGATATAAAATATTATATAAAAATCAGGTCTGGGGCTTTGTTTGAAATTCTACTCTTTTACTTTAACCTTAAAAAAAAAAAACTCTCAAATTGGCTTTAAAATTTTTCTGTGAAAAATTTAAATTTTTTTTAAACATAGAACTCACGGTATAGCCACAATGTTTTCCCCAAAGGGGTTATTTCTTTTGGTTTGTTCCCCAAAGTGCTAAAAATTCTAAAACAAAAAACCCACTTCCTGGTTTGGGCTGAAATTTTTTTAATTTAAAATGATGGAATATTATAAATAAAAAATGATTTTAAATTTTTTTTACATGTTTAAAAACCCATTGTTTTTAAAGATAAGGTTGAGTCTTAGAGATTTAGTTAATTATACTTAAAATTTTTGCCCCCCTAGAATCATTTAAGAGATCTGGGAAAAGAAAAAAAAAAAAAAAAAGTTCGCTCCCCTTTTATGGTCCCCGCCCCTTTGGTCTTCTTTCTTTGAGTGTGAAAAAAAAAAAAAAAATTAAAATTCACATTTGTGTTTTTGGGAAAAGGAAGGTGTTCACACTTTGCCATCTCTAAGAATTTTTTATGTTGGGGGTTTTTTCCCCAAAAGATTTATTTAATATTTTTTTCACCAATGGAAAAGAAAAAAAAAAGAAATTTTTAATTTAAAAAACTTTTTAAATTTTTTAAACTTGCCACTTTCTTAAAAGAAAAAAACTAATAAATTTTATTGTACTTGTGTTTAAATTTTGCTTTTAAAAATAGATGACACATTCACAAAATTTTGTCATTTATTATTAAAACCACATGCTTCTTATAAAAAATTGTTTATAAAAGTGAATCTTTTTGTTGGTGACAAATGGCTTTTTAAAATTTTTGGGTAGAGTAAGGGACGGGGGGGCTCCATTGGGAGGGCTGTTCTTGTAAGAATGATTTTCAGAGTATGGGGAATTGGGTTTTTTCCCCAGTGCTGGGGCTGAAGTTTTGGGGAGATGGGCATCACCTTTTTTTCAAGACTGTAATTTTTTTAATAAAAAACTCAGGGTTTAAGGGCGGGGGGTCCGAAATGTGTCCCACCCCCGGGAAATATTAAAAATTTTCCCCTGAATCAGGAGGCAGTTCATGGATCCCCAAAAAAGATGACCCCTTACCTTTTTTTTCCCCTTCTTTTTGAGACGCGGAATGATGTACATACCAGGAAAAAAATGACAAAAGCCCTTTCCCTTTAAAATATTTTGGGATTTTTAAAATTTAAAACTGAATTTTAATTACATAAAATAATGTATGTACACACCTTTAAACACCCAGGAAAAAAATTTTGTCTCTTTGTCAAAAAAGTTACTAGACTATACTTTTAATAAATTTTGAAAGGAGAAAACAACATTTTCCCCAAACAACCCCACCCCACACACACACACACACACACACCAAAAAAAAATTATAGTGTCCTTGTCTGAAAAATATTACTGATTAAAACTATTTTTTAAAACTGGCTTGTGTGTCCATGGGTTTTTCTGTGGTGTCTGTTTTATGTGTGCTTTGTGCATGCACACCCCTTTCTTTTTCCTTTTTTTAAATGTTCAAAAAAAAAATTCAGGGCAACATTCGTTATATATTAATGAATTTTGCTTAAAACTATTCAAAAATTTTATTTATTTTGCTATCTGCATCTTTAAAATGAAAAACATCTCTTAAAGATCCCCCCGGGGACTTTTCCCCTTTAGTGAATCTTCTTTTACCCACAAAAGTGATTTTTAAATTCACAGTCCCTTTAAATGTTTGTGAAACCAAGAAAACAAAATATACATTTAATCCAACAGAACTAGATTTTTTCGGTAAAGAAAACATTTTCAGAAAAAAGAATTCTGTCAAAGTTATAGTTAGATGGGAGCAGGTGTGGTGAATCACACTTGTGACACTTGCTCTCAGGAGTTTGAGCAAAGGGAAAATTACTTTAAGTTGGAAACTAACTGGAGTATACAGCAGGTTCCTGAGTTTCAGGAAAATCAACAACAGCAAACAAAAAAGTTTGAAAGGGCCACATTTATGCTCACTGTGATGTGGCTTCAGAAACATCTGAGGAATAAAAATAATAATAATAAAAAAAATAGTGATGTTTGGGTCCAAGTTTTTGTGTGATGTGATTGGTATGTGTTTTAAACCTGCAGGGGGTTCTTCAGCACACCTACGTTTTATATGCTATGAAATGGGAACTGTGGAATTGCAGTCTCAGAACCACAGCACATCCATGCAGTTCACCAAATGCCCGATGTATTTAACGTTCAGACCATCCTTCTGTTCAGTTCTTAGTACAATCAACTTCACTTTTAAAATCATGCTTTCTGATCATTGCTGGAGTTTTAATGCATGTCTCCCAATCATTACTCAGGGATGGTTGACTAACATCACTAACATATTGTTACTTATTGTTGCTTTTTTTGATAGCTACAGCACACTAGTCAAAATTTCTGTAGTTTAGTACATCACCTCACACATTTTGCATGAATGTTTATGTTTATTTTTGTACTTGTGAGAGGGTTTTGTTTTAGCCTTGTAGGTTAAGGGATCAGAAACCCCAAATAATACTCATTTAAGGCAAAACCCTGTGAGGATATGGGTAAGCTTTTTTTAGCTTTTTTAAATTAGGTCGACACAAAGGTAATTGGAGAGGAGAAAGAAAAAATCCATCTGCATTTTTTAAATTGTTATTGTTGTGCGTTTTAATGTGATTTTGTTGTAGTATACCAATGAGTTGTTTTTAGATTCCAAAGCTGTAAACTCTTTGATTAAAGCCCCATGTTTTATAACGCTTTTTGTTTTCCTGTTTGAGGGAAAAAATTTAATTTTTGCTGTGTGTTTGGGGTGGATAAAAGACAAATTGTAAAAGGTGTCAATTGCACCCACTTTTTAATATAGGAAGCATAAAAATTTGGGGTTTTGTCTTCAATAATTTAGATATGATTTTTTTTTTTGGTCCCCCAAGGGCTTGTTGGAATTAATTAATGCTTCATTTTTTTTTTAAATTGAGGCCTTTCTACCTTGATGTATATTTCATTCAAATTTGTTACAAAGGAAAACATTTATGGATGCCATGAAAAATTTGCAGAAATGTTCCGAGTACTTACGTTGGCTGAAGCTATTGACATTGATTGAATTTGTTCCTTCTAAGTGGAAGTTCTTTTCCCAACTTTGTAAAGTGTAAAGCAAAGAAAAATAATATTTGGGCCCTCAAGCTTCCAAGCACTAAGTCAGTTTTAAACCAAAGATATTACTTGATTGTTTCTTTGTTTTGAGATCAAACTGAATGGCGGGTAAAAAACTGGAGGAATTGGAACTGGGATTTGATGAAAATCAAGCAGCCCAAAGAATAGATCAGTTAAGGTTTGACCTTCAGAACCCATTACAATTTTTGCTGTTTTCCCTCAGCTAAGGAAGTTTCATTCAGAGTACGGGGGTTACAACCAGATGCCTACACAGGTCAAGCACAGAAGGAAAAATGAAATTTTCAATATACGTAATAAATTTGTCATGATGGAGGCCCACTGGAATGCGGAATCATCACAGCACATTCAAAGAATTCAGTACAGCTTCTGCTCTATGAATGCCAGTCTACTATATTTTTGAAAGAACATTAAAGTTGGATTTTTTTCTTAATGTTGTAAGCTTAAGTTTTAAAATGGAAAGCAAGCACCTGAAACTGAATGCATATTTGGAGACAGAGTTACCCGAAATTTAACCTATTTTGAGAGTATATTTAAGATTCTCCAGCTTTTCTGTAAGAACAGAATCAGAACTGGGGGAAGCTGAAGAAAGTTGCAAGTTCCCTGAAAAGGCCCAAAGGGGGTGGGGTGGGGGTCATCAATGTGCTCTTCAGATTGAATACTGACCCAGAAAGGCTAGCATGGCAGAAAAAGAAAACTCATATTGTGGAAATGTCCAAATAAAAAAATTGTCGTTGGCACCAAGCCCAAAAAATTATAATAGAATCAGAGAACTTGAAAGGACATTTTGAGAGATCTAGGGTCTCACTTTAATATGTATTAAGGATTCACAGACCAACAAGAATAAGAAAATAACACCCCGGGCTTTTTCACTAGCTAATGACAAGCAGAGCCTATTTCCCCGTTTGTCTTTGACGCAAAGATTATTTCATGCTCATAAATAATTACTCAGTCATTCATTTTCAATCTTCTTTCATTGTATTAAGAATTTTTAACAGTATTATTTATAGTATAGTTCATCTGAAAGCTGCATAACATAGTTCATCTCCTATTATGATAAAGGAATCAACATTCAACATTTTCTCAATTATACAGTCCCTTAAAATGCATTTTCTAGAAATTGTAGAAATGCAGAACTGTTTTCATCCATACAAAGCTTATCATTTAAAACAGCATATACATTGTTATTCAAATTTTTGTTATAGATGAATGCAAACAAAAAGACAAATGAAGCATTTTGGGGAAAAGTAGTTGTTAAAAAAGAGAAGCTACATGCGATTTTAAAAAATTAGTTTCTTTAGAATTTATGTAGTAGTATTGATTTTCAATTAAAATTATAAACTATCAAAGGAAAATTGTTCCTTGAATATTGCTATAAATTTGGTATGTACAGGTTGTAATGATATTAAATTCTATTAACTCTATTAATTAGTATAGAAAAGAGAGGGAAATTTTTTTCCCTCATTCTTTCCCAAGACTCAAAAAATAGAATTGCTTGAACAATCAATTGACACTTTTGGTTTTTTAGGAAAAAAATATATTAAAAGGGTTTTGCTTAGAGAGGGCTAAGGTTTTACACAACCCGTTTAATGAATTAGTGCATTTAGCCCCTGTACATTCTGATCAGTTATTTCATGCACTGAAATGTTTGAGTATAAATTGTAATTCTTTGCAAAAAACTTAATATCTTGTATATTTTTTCTAGAAAAGTCAGTTAATTTTTTTTTTTTTTTCCCGTAAAAATTTTTTTTGTTACTGGATTTTTTTGAACTATTTCGTAAATAACTTTGAAAATTAAAAAAACTAGATTTATTTTTATCTTAAATTTTTTTTGTTTTTTGCAATTTGTGGAGTATCATGGTGAGGTTATTCTTGGAAGAGGGGAAAAAAGAAAGGAAATGTGGGGGGGGGGGGAAGGGGAAAGAGAAAGAACGAATGAAAAGGAGGAAGACAAGTAGAGAAAACGGGTTTTTGTTGGATTATTATATTAAACCCTTTGGAGTCTGAAAACATTAAAATCTTCCCTTTTCGATAAGTTTAAAACCAAAGTTTGAGGTCTTTTTAAATTTTTTAGAACCCCCTATCTTGGGGTAATGTGGGAGTCTTGAAAATTTATACCCTTTTAAAGACCCTTAGAATTTTTTTCTCTGGGGACTTTAGATTTTTTCTTTTCCATTCCCTTTAATTTTTGCACGGTTTTAAAAAAGTTATCTCTTTTTTTTTTGATTTTTCTACAATTTTGCTAGTTTATTTGTGTATTCACCTTGTATTCCTTTTAAATATAAAAAATTTTTTAACCATTTTGGATAGGTTTTAGAGCGTTCTTTAAAATTTTATATAAATTTTTTATCCAATAGTTTTTCTAAATTTATTTCCTTTTTTTCTTTGTTCTTTTGTTTTTTCTTTAGTGTTCTTAAGTTATTTCTATAAAAATTATAAATATATTTAAATATTTTTAATTTAATATTTTTAATTATAATAATAAAAACATGCTCCCTTTAATAAGTTAGAATATTGCCAGGGGGAAATGTATTTGTTTAACCCCTTTTGACCCTGCAAGCTCCCCTCAGTTCACCTAAATGTATGTGTGAAAATGCCTATATTGCCTGCAGCTGGCAAAAAAATCTAACAAAAAACCCATCTATAAATGTGTCTGTTGCATGAATTTATTGTAAAATTGAAAATGAAAAAATCGACATATTGAACTTTTTACTAATATTCTGCTGAGTCACCCCAGCGCCAGGGTTTGAAACATTGAGCAAAAAAATTTTTTTTACTGTAGGAAACTATGTGGTAAGTTCACCCCTTTCTGTAGGAGTTGGGTTTTTCCATGTAAGCACTAGAGAATATTTTACAGGTAATGCACGATTGGAAAAAATCAAAAAAATCAGAAGTGGAAACATGATTTATTGTTAAAAACAAAAGTTCCCTTTAAAGCATTATGATCTATTCCTGTGGCAAAAACTAACAGGATGGAAAGCCTTTCACAATGGACAGCAGCCCTTTGAAAGGGTATTTTTTTATAGGAGATGTGGCTGCTTCTAATGAGGGATTGGTTCTATCTATTCAAAACCCACATTTTGCTTTGTTTTGTTTTGTTGTTAATGAGATAAAATAGAATTTGGTATCAAAAGACAGAAAAAAATCAAAGAGGGTCTCACTTCTTTTATTCCTTGTTCAGCCCGGCATTGTTATCCATGTTCTTGGCAACTTGGTAAAGGTGGCCTTTCTCAATTGTCCCAAAAATTTGGTCTAAATGTTGAGTTTTATTCATTTAGAACGAAAGATTTTTTAAAATAGCTTGGGTGAGATTCACACCTGTTTTCTGTGATCAACAAGGACACCCATTTCAAAAAAAATTCTTACTGTATAAAATTATTCAGAAAGTTAGGATAAAATTGGCATAATTTATCAACTCTTTTTT